>JAAAKE020121217.1:0-15420 GCA_010014785.2 Anisolabis maritima
CGATGGAAATGTATGAACATGTTATTTGTTAATGAGCATACATTTCTATTTTTTTCTTGTATTTTTGTATTTGTTTTTTTAATTGTTGTTTTGTGTTATGTAATTTATAAATTTGTATTTGTGTTTAATTGGACCTAAGCAGGTAGTTTAATTGCCTCTAAGCAGGTCGTAAATAAATTTATTTATTTATTTTATATTTGAATCAATGTATAATATATATATATACAATAGAAAATCAATTTTAATCCACTATTCAATAAAGCTAACAGATTTTCGATTTCCACAAATTTAGATTTATTTTAATTTTACTTGTCACCATTTTTATACAAACAAATTTTTAAAACCCTTAATCGTGACATAACCTTTAAAACTTCGACACTAGCGCATCCTGGATTACGATACAAACAATAACCATCTGTCCAATTGAATGAATTACATCCCTCTGCATAAGACGTATAAATAAATTATATTTTTAGATTAATCAATGTATCAATTGTAAAAAAAAATTATATAAAAAAACTGTTATTAAAAAGAAAAAAAAAAAGAAAAATTATATATATCATATAAACTAATTTTTTTTGAAATTTATATTTTTTTAAGCGGAAAAGAAAGTAAAATGGAAAAACTTCCTAAAAAAGGGAGGAAAGTTTAATAATTTTATAAATATATATATATATATTGGGTTCTTGTTAATATAAGAAATAAATTAAGATGAATTTTATAATAGGAGAAATATAATATATTTTAACGGGTAAACAATTAACAAAGATCAACAATCATCGACTATTATGATCTCATTCCTATAGGATTCTTGCCCCCGCCCCTGATTCCACCGAAATGATGCTAAAATTTTGTCTTACGCCATTAAATGACACTAATACTCAAATAACAATTTTATTTATTCAAAAGATTCTCGTCTATTAATCTCAACAAATTTAAACGAAATTAATATGAATGACAATAATAATAATAATCAGGTAAGATATAAAAATAATGTTGGTTTATATTTTTGTGATTTTATATTTTTAATATATGATAGCCAGGCCTGTCCCTTGGTGCAGAGGTAGAAATTTTACATCATGTTTCAAAGGTCAGTGGTTCGCTACGCGTCCTGAACAACAAAAATTTATTTATATTATATTGGATACCAATAAGAATAGAGCCTAAATAGCCTCACATGCCGAAAAAGAGTTAAAAAAACAGTGTTGCAGGACCTGATATCAAAATAATATAGAAAGAGGTTTGCAACTAGGAAAAAGAGACACTATTTATAAAAATAACTTTTCTAGATGTTTCGGCACATATTTCACCATGACATACTCTTTAAAAGGCTGAAGATTGCAAAGTGAAATCTGGACCAAAACGTAGTAAAATAAGATTTTTATAAATAGAGGTTCTTATTCCTGGCTGCAATTGTCTTTCTATATTATATTGATATTTTTAGAAAAAAGAATATATATTTTTCTTTCCTAAAATATTTGTTAAAATTAAAACAGTAAATAATCCATAATAAGCGCTACCCTCTTTTTTTCAGAGCTGCCTCAAGTTCCACCAATCAGATTTCTCTTATTGTTTGAAACGCTTGCGCTCTCTCTATTGGCAATTTTACCAAGCAAAAATTAATCTGATTTCCATTGGTTATTATCTTCATGAAACTATTCGAGATTTGTTTATTTCCTATATATGTTAAATAATTTTTATTATTGATAATAATGTTTATATTCATTCTATTTCATTTAAAGGTATTGGTCAAGTAATTAAACGAAGAACAAATGTTGGTTTCATTGTAGGCAACTCAGTTAATCATCTCATCATCACGGTAAGAACGCCTTTATACATATTCCAATCTATAATAAAACACACATCTAATGTAATAAGGGCGATCTCGAATTATCAGAGCTGTCTGCTTACTCTCTCCTCTTACCTTCCTCCTCCTATACCGTATCGGATGATGGTTACATTTATTTTAAAAGTGGAGTGTAAAGTCCATCTTCTGTCGAAATTTCTTACACTTTATACCTGTTTAAAAATTATTAACCAAAAATGCAAAATTTCTTTTCTTAATTCAAAATGGATTATTGTTTTTATGAAGTTTTTTGCCGCAATGTAATATCTATCTATACAATATTATAAATAGAAAATGTTTGCCTGGCAGGCTGCTGCTTGGCTATTGAGTGCCGCACCGACGTTGCAATCATAGGCTCGATGCTGAGTTTGACATTTATTTCTAAAAGTGAGATTAGGTTAACTAAGAAAAAAAGGAAAAATATATCGAGGATGTACTGCTCTATTATAATCTATATAGTTTCTGTCGATAGCATAGGCAGGATTTATGTTTGGGAAGGAAGGAAGCATGAAAAAAATTTTTCTTCTATGGCGAGAACAACACGCATAAGCCTGCTTAATGGGGAAGTTTAACTTTATTACTCATGTTTCTTTTTATCAAAAGTAGATTTTGCTCTCTAAAATTTTCAAAATTTGTCTTCCTCTCAATAGTTATAGCAACATGGTCACCAAGACTCTTATCAAGCAAGGCCAAGCTCTGCGGAATATCGGAACACGGTCGCAGGAAACCATCGATATTTGATTATTAAAAACTATGCATATGTAAAAAATTGTCAGGTCCAAACCGTCTGTGCAGCCAAAAATGAACAATAAAATAACCTTAACACATCAATGATTTAAATTAAAATATTACATTATTGGAATTAAAGATTGTCGCCTTATAAGGGCGCGTTTTCAACTGTAGCACTCCGATTTGAAAAATTTTTACTTTCTCTTACCTCTATATGAAATATATAGTGAGAAAGTGATGTGATCGCAAAAAAAAAATCGATATCGAGATTTCAACGGAAATACACACACGTATTGAGATCCTTTAAGTCTAAAAAATCTTTAATTATTTAGAGTTGTTCTTTTTAAATAGTAATAATAAAATAAGAATACTTGTATAATATTATTTGTGGATATGTGGTCCAAATAAATAAGGACCGAGTCTAAATGGCCTCAAATGCCAAAAGACTAAAAAAAATTATTATAACAACAATCAATCAGAGTAAAATTAGATACATTAGTTAAAAATTAAAGAGTAAGATGCAAACAAATAAATTTTATTAAAAAAAAAACGAAAAGTTATGGAAATATTGGGGGATGTGATTGGTCTTACCAGTTTTAAAAATATTATTTAGAAAAACTAATCACATCAATTTTATTTAATATATATATATATATCGTGAAAAGTTAGAGATAAAAGAATGTTGTGTGATGTGCTTAGTCACATCCGAAAAACATTTTAAAGAGAAAGAGCGAAAAAAAAAACAATTATGATTGGCCAAAAGAATCGTATGTATGATATATTAGATATCAAAGGGACTTTACTCTCCCTCTCGTTTAATACAAGAACAAATGCAATACTCTGGCTCAGGTTACACTCATTAGAGCGAAACGTCATTTTGTTAGATCCTTCTTTCATTACAAAAATACATAAATTTTTAAATTAAATTCTAAAATTCTATGTATAGCTTATCTAATACTTTGGTAACTTTGATGGTTTATTTCAAAAAAAGGGCATATGTAAATCACAAATTTTTATTATCAAGGGGTCAGGTGTTAAATGCAAAAAAACAACTTTTCATTGACATGTAAACATTCCCTTCAGTGGCGTAGCTAGAAATATCGGGCCCTTCCCCAAACATGGTTGGCGGGCCCCCCCCCTCCCTTGTTGTTGATTACAATAACGAAAATACAAAAATTTTGATTTATGCAAAATACATTTAATAAGGGAACAACAGAAAATAGAAATATAATTCACATTACATAAGCTGAAAATCATATAAAATTATATTTAGAAAAATGGTAATTTATCTTTGTTATACGAATTTACTTTAAGGTCCCTCCAGTGCGCCGCGCGCTTTGATCAGTTGCCGAACTTTGTTTGGACACGCCAGAGTGGAAAACGAATGCAGTCAAATTATATGATATTGCCATGTTAATTACACATTTCTTTCTGCATTATTATTCTTCATGTGTGTTGTTGATATTTTGGTATTTTTTCATTTTTTTTTGTTTTTGTCTTTGTTCAAAGTACTATTTTAACTTTCTTTTTGTTTTACATTTTTCTTTTCCATATTCATATTGTAATTAAAAGTAAAGTCGAGGATGGGCTTTTAGGGTGAATTAATAAAACATTAAAGAATAAAATAGATCAGTTTATATTTCAAGGGTTCTAAATTGAAGATCATTCTATCACTCGATAAGGTAAATTCAATAGATATCATTTGTCCATTTGTCACAATAATAAATGAACTAGAAGGGTACACATACATTTATCGCAAGAACATGTCATTTTTATTTTGTTTGACATTATTTTGCTAAGCCAGTCAAATTTCTAATTCTCACATTTTAGATAGAAATTTGCCTGTAAATTTCGCTCTCAAGAAAAATATCGCGGATTAGAGAACATTTAAAAATCGCAATATTTAAGAATATAATACAAACTCTATACAAGATATTGTACGTTTGTTTTTTTTTTTCAAATGCTTATGCATAGGAGTATTTTATATTATGGGTTCATTAATCAAGTCCAAAGACATTTGTACGAGTTTTGTTTGAAGAATTTTTAAGACATTTTTTTCGTAAAAATAATAGAGTATAATAAGACTTGGCTTTCATAAAATGAATATATTTGGTTTTGTTTCGACTAGATTATAAAGGAGAGAAAAAAATTCATATTTTACCACGAACAATTTATAAAAACTTAACAAAACGGCAAACAAATAATAAAATGTTATAGAGTGATTCAAAAAACTCATCATCCGCCATTTTTTTCTTTTTCGATTGACAAAATGTTTTTATCATTTTTGTTATCAATTATCTAACTATGAGGTATATGGATGAGAGGATAATCAGGAATAAAATGAATGAAAGAAGTGTACAACCAATGTAATTTCATTTATTAACAATCCTCTATCTAATGTTTCTAATGGGATGGAACCATCTTCAGAGCTAGGATTGAGTCATAACGGAATATATATATATATATATATATATATATATAAATTCCCCAAGAGGACATTCTTGAATATATATCAATATGTATATATGAATATTCGCAATAAAAGTTTATTTAATGAGGGAAATGCCCCCTTTATTCTATTAGTGAGTGACATTGAGTCGGTTTTGAGAATGACATACATAATTATAGTGATGTACATTCAAGAATGTCTTTTTTGGGAATTTTTTAGTCTTTTTCGGCATCTGAGGCCATTTTGTCTCCGTCGTTATTTATTTAAATTAATTGGTGGTATAATTTAAATAAATTTTATTGAAGCGAACCATTGTCCTATGGAACGTGAAGCGAATGGAGAATTATATATATATATATATACCCTTTCAACAACTCTGAAGATGGTTACAACCCAGGAGCCAAAGGGATTGTTAATAAATAAATTACAGTGCCTGCCCTCTCCTTTCATCTTTATTTCTGTTATTTATCACTCAGATTTGTTATTTATTAATGAGTGCTTTGTTATTTATGTTGACATAGACGGTACACTACTAGTTTTATCAAAACGAAGAAAGTTATGCGTTAAATGTCATACTTTTCGGCCGTAATGAGTTAGAGACTGAATCAACAGCTCGCAAACTTATGAAAAAGTTCACTAAAAAAGGGCTCTCCTTTTTCACGATTAAAAAGCATTCCTCAGTAATGTACCGCTCCATGACAACATAAATAAAAAAGCATTCATTAATAACAAATCGGAGTGAAAAGAGATAACACCAATGATGAAAACTGTTGCCAATCGGATAACAAAAATTGCCGGGTGATGAACTTTTTGAATCACTCTATATATTATTATAGGATAGAATAAATATAAAATTCTAAATAAAAAAAAAAAGAAAAGAGATATATATATATTATATATGTATATATATATTAATATAAATAGCCGATATCTACATATATCAATGTATATATACATATGCATATACGTATAATTATTACTAGGAGCTTGCCAGCAGCTAATTAATGCACTCAAGGGAAGATACATCTAATGGATCACACACAGACAGTCATAGATGAGAGGGACAAACTTGCAGCTTTCGTTGCCAGCAACTAGACTGAGTTTGTTTGTTTGTTTGTTTTACACATTCAACTAATACCAATGCTCTATGGCGGTCTAGGGACACGAATCGTTCCTTATGCCCTCCTTACAAAATTTTGCCATCCTTAAAATAAAATAATAATAAAAGTTATTTTTTAAAAATATATTTTAATTAGAGAGCTTAAGGAACAACAGTTAAATCCCTATTTGTAAAATAAATTCTAAAGATATCTCATAATTGGAAATTAAATATACAATATTTCCATGAGCTAATATAATTAAAGCTAAAAACACGGTCGATCTGTGCAGGGCTGGGCAGTAACTAGTTACAAGTACTCAAGTTGTTCCATTTTGTTGTCACTAGTTCCTCAAAATGAAAGTATCTAGTAACGAGTAAATAGTTCCTTTTTTTTGTAACTCTCGTTACAAATTCCTTTACTTTCTGCTGTTTTATTGACAGAGCGTCCAAATCAGAGAGTATAACTTTTGTGAAGACAATGGATTCGAATTTGCGTATCTAGTTTATGAACTATGAAAAGGATGTTAAAAGAGTCGTCGTTTTTAGTTATTGCGACAATTTGCTTTTATGTTTATAAAATTCGATCATTAATTAAAAAATGATTAGTATAATAGTTCACAGTTAATTCTAGATAAAAAGTTAAAAAAAGAATCTTGTAACGTCAAAGGAAACTACAGGAACTTGTAACGGGTAACTAATTTCTTTTTTTTTGGCAGGAACTTGTAACTAGTTCCTCATAAGTCAAGGAACTGCCCAGGCCTGGATCTGTGCAGGGCGGTAAATTTTTTGTGCAAATATTTTTACCTACCTGCACAGGTATTTTTTTTATTTTTATTTTTATATGCAAGACAAAATTTTTCCAATTTAATATATAATGTATGGGTAGGTAGTTGTTTTTTTATATTTTCATTTTTCGAAAAATAAATAAATAAAAAAAAAAAAAGAAAATATACAATAATAAATAACAACTTCTATATTCTTGTATTTTATGCATTATATTAATAAATCAACATCAGCTTGGATCGTTTCAACTCTAACAAAGGATGACAAACATCTTGGCAAGAGATTCGAGAACAACTCATGAATTCAAAGGTCTCGTTGACTTTCGGACAAGGCAAACGAGAAAAGGCGGCGACGGTTCTTTCGATACGCCACAATCTAAACAACGCCAATGTAGTTGTATAAATAAAAATTTAATTTTTGGCTATTGTATTGGCCGAATCATTTCGCATATTCATATTTTATGAATATAAGTATATAAGTATGTCTTTTTCTTTATTAATATCATGTGATTAATACCCTGTGTATGTGAAATTTATGATTACATATATATATATATTTAAATGATGAATTTATATATATATATGGCTGTTGCTCTTAATCCCGTCGCCGCCGTCGCTGTTGTAATAATCCTTCCTGAAGAAGGCATCTCTGCTACGATTGTGGATTGTTGTTCCGGGCAAAACGCCACCAATGTAACATTTTCTCGTTGAGCTTCCGACAAAAGGAGAGCAAACCTTGTCAGATCCCTGCCCCCGCGGCCGCAGAAGCAGCCTGCTCGGCGGCCTCTGCTTCGCCTTCTTCCAGTGTCACCTACAAACAAAAACAACACCTTCAAACAATGTTCTCTTTTTGGGAATTTGAAATTTGAAAATGGAGAAAAGATATAATGCAATCAACAAACAAATACTAATTATTCTCATTAACGTATGGTGTGTACCACATCATATGGTGTGTTCAACATCAGAACCTAGGGATATGACATTAATATATATTAATACAATTGCACATTATTTCCAGTCCAAGAATTTATATATTATCTACGAAAACACAATCAAAGTATCAGATGATAATGAATTTTCCTATCGACATCAATCATGAAAAAATACGTATAAATATATTTGAAATTGGGATATGCCTGTGTTTTATTATTGATTTAGGAACTTTACTCAAATTCACCTCACTTTTTGTTGAGGAATCTTTTTTTCTTGGAATTTATTTTGCCACTGTTCTGTAGAGATGATCTGTTTCGGAGACTTAAAATCCGATTAGATTAAAAATGTTTAAAAAAATTTGAGAGAAAACATTTCAAACACTTTCCAAAATTTTTTTTATAAAAAAAAAAATGTAATTATAACATTTATTAGCATAAAAATCATTATTCATACAATAATTGTTTATATATTTTAAAAAATGGCAAATCTTTAACAAATGTTTGGAATGTTTTCTCCCAAATTCTTTGTAAAATTTTTTACCCTGAAGATGGAAATTTAAGTCTTCGATGCAGATCTTCTACACAGAACAGTCGCAAAATGAATTCCAAGAAGAAAAGAAAAAGCAAATAAATCTTCGTCAACAAAAACAGAGGGAAATTCTGAGTAAAATTCATAAATCAATAAAATAAAGACAGATCCCAACTTCAATATATATATGACCTGTTTTCGTAAATAATATAAATTCTTGTTCTGGCTGAAAATAATGTACAATTGTATTATATCCAAATAAATGTCATGTCCCTAGGTCCTGATGATAAGTGTGATGCACACACTTAATGATGATGAGAATAATTAGTACCTCTGTCTTGATCACAAGTTTTATTTTACCTGGAAGCGGATGTCTTGAGATGTATGCCCACTTCCGCTGCCAGCTTGTGATCCGGCTGAAGAAGATCCTGAATCTTGTGGTACCGGACTTGGAGGAATCATACTTTGATACCAGTCGCGGTTTTCTTCGAGTGTGTCTAGGATATCTTGAGCGTCTGGATGTACTAAATCGGCCCAGGTTTCCCAAAGAGGATGTACAATATAATCGATAAAACCAACCTAGAAACAATATAATAAAATTGTTTAGGTTAGCTTAATAATCAAAGGACTCAAATTAATCTAATGATATTTGATGGCTTTTATTTTTATTTAACTTTTAATAATATCAATGTGATCCTTGGGCGGGTCTAGTGACAACTTTCACATAAGTTGCTCTTTAACTCTACTTTTGATTTTTTTTAAACTCTTTTTTTAGTTTTCCGTCCCTAGGGATACGCAGAGTTGAGATCGCTCTTATAAAAAAAAAGAAATCTTTTTTTATGACCAACAGTGATCAATCCCGAAGACAAACGCTTAACTTTGGGTTGATCTTACTATTACACGTAGTAGTTCATTATACTACCTATATACTAAAAACAAAAGTTAGCAAATTTCTTAATCTTTTTCAAATAATTTATTAGCTACCTTTTGTTTTTACATAAATTGTATAATAAAGTAGAACAATCAAAGGTAAGCTTTTGTTTACTTGTGAATAAAATAGATGATCTCACATCGCCAGTGTAATAGAGCAGTGGTTCTTAACCTATGAGTCGCGACCCAAAATTGGGTCGCGCAAAGTCGAACCAAAAAAGTTTTTTCCAAAATTATATGAAAACGATTTGCATTTAAAATATAACAGACTTAACATATGTATTGATATTTATTATTTTTTTTAGGAATAAGTTAAAACTAAATATTTTACTACATTTATTTTCAATAAGTTATAAATATATTTTAATTTGGTCAATAAAATTTATTTAAAACACGTGATTATTCATTAAATATCCCTTGAATCGAAAATTACCTTTGTTTATCTTTATTATTAAAAAAAAATAAATAAGATAAAAAATTTTTATATGTGAGTTAATAAAAAGGCCATCACTGTAAAATTGAAGAAAAGTGTTTAAATATGAAAAAGGTAATGAAAAAATTTGACTTTTTTTTGGATTCAGACATGAACATATTTCTCAAATTTGGGACGCGGCTTAAAAAGGTTAAGAACCACTGCAATAGAGGATATCACTGACTTTGTTCAATAATAAAATAAACGCCGAATATAATGGTGACGTGTCAACATTTTGAACAATTCTTTTGTATTTTATTAATGGACAAAGAAATATTTCACGACTGAGACAGAAAAAAAAAATGTATTTATTAAATTAAAATTACAATTTTTATGGAAGAAAGTGGTTTCCTGTCATAGGGAGGAAAACAATTTTCTCTTATAGAGTTGATGTTTCGAGTTAAGTCTTGATCATCATTAGCATCCTCGAGATATGCAGACCTGCATAAAAGCATCCAATAATGATCTGATGATGTTAATGTCACCGACACTATAAAAAAAAGTTGTTTTTTTCTCCCTTTGACTGCTGTCTCTTTCTTCCATTCGATAAATAGTCGCCATAATTTACACTTCTTAGAGTGACATCAGCTGCTGTTCTCTGTTCGATCATGTCGTAGCGAGTGGTGCATGTTGTAGTACACTGCTCTCCCAGCAGGGCTGGGCAGTAACTAGTTACAAGTAATCAAGTTCCTCGAGTCTTATTTTTGTGTAACTTGGAGCTGTAACTAGTTCCTCAAAATTAAAGGTCCTAGAAATGAGTAACTAGATTTTCATAAGTCAAGGAACTGTCCAGCCCAATATATTGCACTGTTGAAATATATGCAAGAGAAGCGGGCTTGCTGGTTTCATTCTCGTGCATTTTCCTCTTCGAGAAATAGAAATATTTTCTTAAGTAAATTTGATAGTTATTTTTCTTGAAAGAATTGCATTATTATTATTAAATAAAAATCTCTGTGATTTAGAAGGAAAGTAAAAATGTATCTAGACCATGATATGTACTGTAACATATCAGAAGTTTTATTCATTTATTTATTAAATAAGTAGAAAATAATTTACCTGTGATTTCTCTATAGTTGCATTGTGACGATCGCACATGGGGCTGATATCTAAATTTTGTTCGCGCTCGCGGTCTCCTTGTTGGAAAAACTCTTCCATTAGAAGTTCGACCCATCGACGATACAGCGACAAAGGTTTTGTTGGATTGGACAAGTCGGCACAATGTACCAAATTTTGGAGAACCTACAAGATAAAAATTAAATGTCTTCAATAAATATATAAAATCGAACGGTCTACCCCGAAACGAACAACTAAGTCAAAAGATGTTTAATTTAATTAATATATTTAAATCTCACATTCATTATTTGATTAAATTTCAATTGCCTTTGTTTATTGCTTTGATTTTTAGGCAATTAGCGATGCTTCAAGTGAAACTTAAAAGTAATTTTTTTAATAAAATTGCAACAAAATTAGATACAAGTGTGTTGTATATCATTCCACTTCAGAAGGTCAAGTTTCAGTATATATAAAAAAAAATTATATGTTATGAAAGGAAAAATATTGCACTCTACTGGTCAGAAATTTACCAAAAATCATGAGGTTCTTGACATTTGGGTCTATTTTATGTGTAAAAATAATTATTTTTTGAGATGTCGATGACGAAAGAACAGAAATCTACTTAAATGGACTCAGGAGACTTGAAAACACCTTCAGTTAGTCGGCAAAGTTAATAAATGATTTTTTCTCCTCAAAATTTTAAAATATTTATAAAATATAAAATATACCTGTATTCGATCGGTATAATTGTCGAGTAGGAGTACACCAGAGCCGGCAACTTTTTTTGTTTCCACCATAGTTTTTAAATCGGCTAATAGAGACATATGTTTGGACATGTCTGTTGAGAGGACCATATCGATAACCATTTTCCTCAATGTTTGACGTTGTTTTTTCCCTAAACTTTGGAAGATATCGCAGCCTTCTCCTTGAAGTAGCTTGAAAGCCACTGCCAGGTGGTGGTTCTCCAGCACTGACTCGTCGTTGTACATGAGCGCTAGCTCTGAACCTGTTCAAAAAAATTTAAATTATACAATTTATAAGGGAATATCTTCTCCATATTCATTTTGCTTGAAGGTATCCCCCTCCCCTTTTGGATCTGATCTTCTTTTCCTTTCTAATTAGAATTCAATCCATTGATAATTAAGAAAAGTCTTACTATAGCCTGAATATCAAATCTCAAAAGCCAGATGCAAAGAAAATTGTTACCTAATGTTAAATTAATCCTTTATTCATATATATTCTTGAATATTATTTCAATTGCTTTCGTCTTTATGCAACGACGAACTTCGTATTTTAATGGATAGGCTTAAACCATCAATACATGCATTGGCGCCAGTAAAAAAGAAACGAAAAATATATAAAAATAAAGTAAAAATCCTTTCTGATGGCATGCAAGTTTTCAAATGGCAGCAGTATGTCCAGTGTGTCTTATCTATTAAATGAATAAGAATAGTTTATTTATAAGAGAATCCTTGGTCCCATTTTTTTGTATTTCACCTTTATAACATAACAAACATAACAAAAGTACACATTTTTGCCACGAATTTCAGGTCTCTCAGGCGTTAGAAATCATCCACTAAGCAACATAACAAAAGTACACAGCAAATTTCAGAAAATTTGCGTTCAAAGAAGGATTTATATAATAAATGCATGTTTTTTACTGGGGCCAGGGTATATATACGGTTTGTACTATATATGCAAATTATGCTTTATAATTATATTAAACTGTGAATACGGGCTTACATTGAATAAATAAAGAATATAATTATTAAAAATGGGAATAGAGCCCAGAAATGGGGTGGCAATTTCGATAAGTGAATCATTTCTCTGGAAAATAAGTTTTCGATTGAGCTATAAACGTAAAGAAATGAATATTGGGTTTATAACCAACTTATGAACAGACTGACGAAGAAACAAAGTATATGAAAAAGCTCATTTCTCTCTTTGCACTAAAATAAATAAAATAATTAAAAGTAAAAGAACTATTCATATTTAGATATATATCGACAAGAGAGGTGTAAACAGCCAAAGGATAAGCCTCTGTGTAGATAAAAATTCTCAAATTGATTGAATTTACATACAGGCTCATCTTTTTGGCTGCTTCCTCTATATCAATCGAAATATACAGCCCCCTTGTCAACACCTATATACATATTTCAATTAAATCAAGGTTCCTCAACTGGTGTGCCGCTTAACAAATTAGTGTAAATTCCTATTTTCCCTATTACAAAAGAATATTCCCAAGAAAAGGGAATTTCTCATAGCTGGCAACAACACAGATATATGTAACTACCCTATCCTTGAGATTTAGAGGTGAGAAGACACTGACTAAATATGGGCTAGCAATTTTTTTTCTTTTTTTTTGATGGAAAAAGATCATATATGTCGATGTTGAGAAAAGGTTACGGAGCTCTGAATTAAACTATTTAATCTTTATTTAAACCAATTCTAAGAGTAAATTGTCTCTTTTTCTTTTCCTGATCTATCCTAACATAAGAATTTTAATTTTTCTCTTGACACCCAGGCAAAAACCTTCTTTCCATCATTCAAATCATATCCAAATTTTTCCCATAATCAAGAGATTTCGTGCAACATTTAATTTCTTCACATACTCGAATTGATAAGGAACTGGTTCGTTAAGCCCGGATGGTCGACATCGTGTACGGTGGCTGCAAACAATGCAGCAATCACTTCGAGCGGAGTGAAGACGGACTCTAGGGCCGGAGAACTTAACAAAACGTGGGTGCTCTGCGTTACATCGGCGGCGTGCAACGAATTGTGGAAAGGATTCTCTTTCACATAATGGTCCTCGAGGGTGGCCATGAATTGAATGAACACTTGGCTCGGGATCATAAGGTGTTTGAGTAGATCGCGACTCTAAAAAAAAGAAAAAAACAGATTAATTTCTAGAAATAAGATTGAAAAAAATTAATTTCTATTATAGAGGATTCAATTCAAGATTTAGACAGTGGTGTAACTGAGTCTAGGTAGTTCTT
The DNA here is from genome assembly GCA_010014785.2 of Anisolabis maritima. Lineage (NCBI taxonomy): Eukaryota > Metazoa > Arthropoda > Insecta > Dermaptera > Anisolabididae > Anisolabis > Anisolabis maritima. The sequence goes on from JAAAKE020121217.1 coordinate 13,818, forward strand.
GATTTACTAGTTCCTTCCAAAAAAAAAAGGACCGACTTACTTTTACTTTACTACTTCTTTTCATTATGGGTAACTAATTACAAGTTCCTGTACTTTCCTACATTATTATATATATATATATATATAATAGTAAGGCGAAAATATTATGATGAAAATAATTTGACCCCCCCCCAATTAAAAATATTTTTACGTTTCATGCCCAAAAATGCAAAAAATCTTAATGTGCTTATTTGTAGCTTTTATTTCCTTAAATTTCTGGAACCGCTCAACGGAAAAAGTTAAAACTTCAGAAATTTATAGGGATGGCAAAGAGTCTATTAAAATTTGAAGCGAATCACTCCGCAGGGGGCGGTAAAAAAGGCCTGCCCAAAATTTATCACCTTTTTTGCCAAATTGAAACTAGGTGATAATTAAGACGTTTGTCTTCCCCTGCCTGAACCAATATAATATAATTATAACAATCGGTTGAGTGACCGAATTTATTCTTAAAAAAGGAAAAAAAAATTGGGTATAAGATAATAAAGATAAGTCATCATGTAGAGAAAACTCTTTGGAATTTTATTTAATCTCTTTGACTTTTGCTTTTTTTTAAATTAATTAGTTAATTTTTAAATTTCTGATGCCATTTAGATTCCGCCTTTATTTATTTATATTAATTGGTAGTCAATATATTATTTTAAATTTAATTAATGATAAGATATTTATTTCTACAAACAACATGACATGACTTGCATAGTCGATAAGGTTGTAGAGCGGGCATCATATATTTCCAGAGAATTTAGCAATAGCTAAAAAGGGAGAGAAAGTGTTGCAATTTCTTTGCCTAGTAAAAAAATACCTTTTATCTAGTATAAATTATAAATTATTATATGAGCCATTTATAATTAATTAATTGTATTAATCATATACATTTTTAAACTTAAAAGCAAATTGTCATAATAGTTAATAAAGATAAAACGACAACTCATTCAACGTCCTTTTTATAGTTCATGGACTAGATATGAAAAAGGCAAATGCGAATCCATTAACTTCAAATAAGTTATCTTCTCTGAGTTGAACCTTCTGCTAATAAATCGGCAGCGCTAAATTTAAAAAAATCTGCTATTACCAACCGCACACCACACAACTTTCTCTTATATATTTAACTAAGAAACTCTGCTATCACACCAGAATTTTTATGACAACATATTTTTTCTTTATAATAGTAATGTTTATCAGAACCAAAGAGATAAATACTGATACCATTCATTCCATATTTAGTCCTAAAAAAATATTTATATATATAGAAAAATCTAGTGTGTGGTCACATCACACAACAATCTTTTACCAAGGGTCAGGAAAATTGTGTGATATGCTGCACCACCAGATTTTTTGCGTCGGGTCCTCTCAGTTCACAATTTTATTTAGCTTTTAGTTTTAGAGATTTTTCGTTTGTGTGTATTAATCAATTATTAAAATTAAATTAAATTAATCAAATTCTAATTATTGTCAAAAAGAGGATGTACAAATATTTATATTTTGTTACCATAGCAACATTTCTATTTTTTTTTATTTGACACCGTCGTCATATCAAAAATATAAATAATAAGTTAACAAAATGTAT
>JAAAKE020121239.1:0-35148 GCA_010014785.2 Anisolabis maritima
TCCTATTTGAAAATATGTATCATATGTGAAGAAATGGCTAAAGAATGATTCCTAATGTGGTATATGAAGAAATGTGTAGTGTTTAAAAATTCAAATTCAAATATATGGTGGATAACATAATACAGGCTGGCCAATATGAACCTAACGGAGTCAAGTGCCAAAAAATTTAACGAAGAAGAAGAAGAAGAGAAATTTTGTTTAAGGACACACACAGACATTAACACAGACAGACAGGCCATCTTGCGAGACCCTTTTTTTTAGACTCGGGGGACTTCAAAATGTGTATTTCCGTTGAAATCTCGACATCAATTTTCTTTTGCAGTCCATCACACAACTTTCTCATCTGCTTAGGCAAGATAATGTAATGTGATTTCCTGTCACAGCAAATTTTTTTCGCAATCATATTATTTTCTTTATGGTAGTATATCACAACCCAAGAGGTAATAGTGTTTGTTATTAATTAAAGATTTATAAATAATTATATTTTGATATCATGGCAATGACCTCTCTTTATCGTTTCTATGGAATTCTTAAAACCTCAAATTGAGGGCCCCACGCTATTTTTTGGTGTTTAATATATTTTAAAGCTTACCTAATTTCTTATATATACAGCCAATTTAATCCAAGTCGTTAGATTGGTTTATGAGAAATTCGCAAAAAACCTAAAAAGAGAACCTTATAAGAGTAAAGTGGGCTCCGCACAATTTTGGGGGCGGATAACGATTATTACATTTCAAAGATCATCTAAAAAATAATTGATCTAATAATTTAAATCAAATTTTGAAAAAATTGAATTAAACTAAAAAAGTCCATTAGCAAATTACTAGTACTCTTTGGCAGATTTTATGTAAAAGCTGGTTTCGCATGTGACGAGGGCACTTAGTTTAAATATCAAATTTGAGCTTCTTTTTGTTATTGAGATATTTTATTTATACACATAAACAAACACACATACACACCGACCATTTTGCGAGAGCTATTTTTTTAGACTCAAAAATTATATTTCATTTTAAATCTCGAAATCATATTTTTTGTGATTACAATTTTGCTATACTATATATTACATATATATAGATAAGAAAAAATAAACGAGGTGAAAGCGACGGTGATATTTATGTAAATTTAAAGTTTGACCCCCTCCCCCCGATCCTTTTTTCGTTTTGAGAAATTTTGTTCACATACACACACAGAGATAGATCATTTTGTAAGGCCCATTTTTTTAGACTCAAGGGACCTCAATGTATTTCCGTTAAAATCTTGACATCGATTTTTTTTGCGAGCGCAATATTTTCTCACTATATATTACACATATAGGTAAGAGAAAAGGCTTTTATTTACTTTAACCAAAAATCGATAAATGTTTCTCTTATTTTCGCCGGTTCGCGGATGTGTGTGTGAAAAGGTTGCAGAATGCACCTTTAAACAACATTTGGGGTGTTATGTTTCTTTCCTTTAAAAAAATATTCCTTTATAATATAATTATAAAGAATTACATGTACTTTTAGAAAAGTTTATTAAGTCAAAAATATGCCAACATTATTAACATTAATTTAATAGATAAATTTATAAATAATTATAAGGTCTTTGTAGCAAAGAGACTTCACTTGATGGTATATAAATTTTCGTTTATTCTCGATAAATTACAACAGGTGCCCAATTATATACTGATTGGGGATAGCTAAGAGAATTACAAACGCACTTCCCCCACTCCTAAGGAGAGGCGGTGCTCCCTTAAAGCCTTGCCACTTATATCTTTAACACCCGCACTTCACTTGTCGTTTGCACTTGGTTCTGCTAACCTGCTACATCTCTTGCCTCCTTCATTACTTAATTGATTTACACTGCCGTTAAATTAGTCTTTTGGTGAGTCAAAATTCCTTTTTTTTTTTACCACCAAGTCTTTAGTTAAAAAATACTCCCCTATCCAGTAGCCTAGCCTAGCCTTAACCTTTATTTGGGAAGAGAAGGGGAGGGGGGAGCCCAAATAAAATTTTTTTCTTGTATGGGTCTTTAGAGTTGGTTTTTCTTTTTTTGTAACTGGTTCTTATTAGAAATTAAATTTAAAATTTAAACTTATTCTATTTAGAATTTTTTTAAATTTTCTATTGACTTTTGCAATTTGTTTCGGCTTTGGGAGGTGGGTAACGGGTGACGGGGTCACCTGAGAGTCCTCCTGAATACGTCACTGATACTATCTCACCAAAAATTTATAGTATCGTCTCTATATTTTTAATGTTATGTTTGATAATATATTCTTATTGTTCATTGATCAAAGAAAATATTTGATTTGTATTTTATATAAAAAGAATATTTTTTAAGTCTATTTTCGGCATCTAGACTTCTTTATAATTTAGACACCGTCTATATATCCATATTTATTTAAATTAATTAGTAATCAATTAAAACAATTACCATTCACTCTTAGGTCAAGCAATACCTCTCTCTCGCTAAGGGGTAGGACATAAAGATTATTAATAAATTTTGTTTTATTATCTAAAGACGAAAAGTCTTGTCCTTTATTAATACTCTATTAAAAATTTATTAAAAATAAAAATTTCATTTTTTTATTTATGGTCTGGTTGCTGTAATAAATATAGATACCAAGAATGTAACATGACTTTCTTATAACATCATGAGAAAAAATTGACCAATTCGAACAATACTTCATTTGAAGTTCAAACTTGAAAATTCAAAACCTCTTTAACTATTAACTTAAACAAAATATTATTTATATACGAAAATATTTTATTCGCCATTTTGAACTGTTTTTGTTTAAAAAAAAATTTTATATTTTTTGATCTTTAGGTTCTTCTAAATGGGGCCGCTCAAGTTATTTAAAGAAATAATTTGATTTTTCAGATTTGATCTTAAATGAAATACCAGTTCGAGTGGGTTCTTGTCAAAAGTTGATGTTTCTTGATTAAAAGTTTAAATATAAAATTTTGTTTTAATTCATTGAACTCGTTTGGACAAAGATTATAGACGCACACATATACAGACGAGTTTGTTAAAACTATTTTTTTATGGATTCAGGATTTCAGTTCAAGGAGATTCTTTGAGATCTCGATTTCAAAAACAAGCCATGATATCTATTTTGATTTTACTATTCAGATTCTAAAAGAATGTAAAAGGGAATCACAAAAATCATCTAAGTGATTTTATAAAGAATATTTGATTCCGTGGTGATGTTTTGATTCTTTTTGCAAATAATAAATCAACCGGACCAAACATCTTAAAAACAATAGTTTCATTCCTATAGGGGGTCTTTCCTTTGGCTCATCTCTTATTAGTTCAATATTCTCTCAGCTATATCAATATTTCTAAATAATGCCATAAAATTTGTCAATGAATATAAATAAAAAATTATAAAATAAATATTCAACTAAGTCCACTATCCTCTAAAACAATATTTTATTTTTTATACTAAAATTTTAATGAATCTATGCAATGTCTATGATATAATAAAATCTTTGCCAAATAAGATACAAAAACCGAAGGAAGATGTATAATTAAATTTTGTAAGAAACTTCTCACAACTTAAGGTAACAGAATTGGCATCCATATTTCTAATCGTCTGATTACGCACACATGTACAGACGAGTTTGTAAAAACTATTTTTTTATGGATTCAGGATTTCAGTTCATGGAGATTCGTTGAAAGCCACAAATATTCTAAAAACAATATTTCTGCTCTCTTCCTCTCTCTCAGAATGGGAAAGGGAGAAGACGAAAACCAAAAACTCATTAGAACTATTTTTGTGGATGGATGTATTCTAGATTATATTATTTTTGTAATATTAATATAATGACAATAATGCTAATAAAATAATTGGAAAAAAATCAAATTAATTTAAATTATAAAAAATTCTCCCAACATTTTGTTCCCATTTCATTTTTCATAATGATTGTGTTTAGGTGAGGTAGATAGCTAAAGGTTTATATATAGTAAGGGTAAAGATGAAAGAGCGGGACAGCTAGTTTTATTTCTTTTATTAAAAAAAAAACCAGAGTGACGTTTCGGTCAGCTATGCGACCATCTTTAAGGTCAGAGATTTGACAAAAAAAATACCCTTTGATGTTATTAATAGGCATATAAAATAGGACTGAATAATACCTATTAATAATATCAAAGGGTATTTCTTTTGTCAAATCTCTGACCTTGAAGATGGTCGCATAGCTGACCGAAACGTCTGGGTTTTTTTTTTTTTTTTAAATAAAAAATAAAACTAGCTGCCTCGCTCTTTCATCTTTACCCGACTACATAAAAATTGTGATTTGTTTGTTTTTCTTTTTCAGTTAATTTGCCAAGCTTTCTCATATGATGGTAGAATCAGAAGAGTCTCTCAAAGAACAGAGTAAGTCCAAACCAAAACGTTTTTTCTGTATAGTTAGGCCGATGGGTGGAGGGAGTAAAGCTCGGTGTCCCTTCCCCATAAGCTGAAACTCTTTATGGCTTTTTTAAAACAAAATTTTTGGAAATTTTCTTGTTTGTGTATGTAAATGACACATTTTTCTTCTAAACTCTTTTTTAATTTAATAATATTATTGTTTGAAATAGACGGTGGTTTTCCAATAATGCCCTAGAGATTATTGCAAGTATCGTTTAAGATAATATTTACGAAATGGTTGATTTGGCGTAACTAACGCCTTCAGGTTTTGGTCCAGAAGTGATAAATTAATAAATGTAATTAAAGTAATACTAGAAAAGACTATTTTCTAAATAGACCTCATCGTGTGAGTAATGAGAGTAATATAAGTAAGGGTGCCTATGTTGTATCCTCATAAGTAAAAGTGAAGATGACAAAAATATGGAGAAACTTTCTCTTACTTGCAAACTTTTTAATAAAATAGACCAACCAATATGAGTACTTTACTAATACACTTTTATAGTTTTTTAAGATTTTCTCAAAATTCGCTTTAAAAATTTTGATTAAATTTCATTTATCAATTATTTTTTAGATGAACTTTGAAATTTATTAATCGTTAATCACTTCGAAATTGTTTGGGGCTCATTTTACTCTTGTAAGTTGTTAGGTTTTTTGTGATTTTCTCATAAACCAATCTACCGGTATTTTGATTAAACTTGGTATATATGTATAATAAACCTACCTAAATAGATAAGAGAAAGTTGTGTGAGTGCTATTGGCCACATAAGATTTTTATTCTAATATTAATGGGTCTCTGTTTAAATCTATAATATGGTCAAAACAATAACGTAAAAGACACAAGAAAAAATCTCTTCTTTTATTTGACAACTGGAAGTTATATTGTTCTTATTCTTTTCTGTACAATTAGTTGCCTAATCATTAGGAGTTCCGCTCAACATAAAAAACTAAATTTATTCTCGCTTTTTCTTTACTAGTTAGTAATCAATAATAGTTTTTTTTTTTTTTGGGATATGGAAGTCAAACGGACCTATAATGACTAGTAGTCACATGCAACTAGGAAGAACAAGAGAAGGGGAGAATAGTGATTTGAAAAGGTGCTTGTTGAGGTTGGATTAGAAAGTTTGGAGATTATAGATTTTGGGGAAGATAGTAGCAAGGAGATTATTCCAATCACATGAGGTCATGGGGATAAAAGAAGACTGGAATTGACTAGTTCTACTAGTCGCGACTTTAACGACATGGAGATGTTGGAACGATGATTCCCTTGTATTACAAACAAATGTCGCTTTGGAAGGAATGATGGACTTTAATTCAATAGAACATCGATCATGGTAATACCTGTAAAAAAAAGTGTTAAGGCGGAGACACTTCTGCGGTCGAGTGGCTGCAAGGAGGCAGTTAGAGAATCGTTCCGAACGCACGCCTTTGAATCGCATCAAGGAAAGAGAGAGCCCCTCTCCATAGGTGGGACTCATACTTAAGACACGGGCCAATTTGAGCCTTGTATAGGGTTAGAAGTTGGTGAGGGGAGAAATAATGTTTGGATCTGAAGAGGAAACCAAGCTTCCTAGCAGCAGATTGGCGAGCGCAAAATATGGTCATTCTAGGAAAGATCCGAAGAAATCGTCACATCCAGAACAGAAAAAGAATTTCTGAATTTGAGATTATTATGGCTGTAAGTGAGGGATGGGGATGTCGAATCTTTCAGTCTGGAAATTAGGCAAAATTTTGTTTTCTTGTAGTTAAAATTGACCTGATTACGGAGTCCCCATTTCTACAAGGTCCCGAGGTCATCATTAATAGAAGACACAATATTCTGGCGGCTGAGGATAGAGGAATCTCCCCTCGATCTAATTGAGTGCAGAGTACTATCGTAGACAAAACAGTGAATGGGATCGGAAGTCACTGTCATGAGGTTATTGATATACATAAGAAAGAGATTGGGAGAAAGTACCGAAGCCTGTGAAGTATCCTTATTTTGGAAACAGTAATCACCCCAAGGTAACGACGAATAGAAGTCACGAAGTTCGTCTCAATGGGCGGAGCGGAAATGCCAAATTCTCCGAGGCAGAATATGTTTTAGGGTAACAAGGCGGCAGTGGTCTGAAGTGCCTAGGAGAGAGGTTACTTTTGAAATGTAAGAGAGTGGATTGGAGGTAATAAATAAGTCGAGGAGATAAGGAGTGAGCAGGATTGTCAGGAATTCGGGTGGGTCACCAATGACTTAGGTGAGGTCACAAGAATTACAAAAAATTTTTGCTGTCCTTCCTGCATCATCTGTGGTTCCTGAAAATTTCAACCAATTCTTATGGTGGACATTGAAGTCTCCCAAAAAGGAAATTTTATGGGACGGGTTGTTGGTTTCGATGGAGTTGACATATTCTGTGAGATGGTCGAATAGATTAGTGAAATTGGTAGCATTTGGAGAGCGATATATACAGCAAATGAAACGAGCGGAAGTGTTAGCATAAGTTTTGAGCCACAATTCGTCGGACTCAAATTCCACCATTCTCTTGCAAGGTACGTCGGCTCGTATGTATACGCAAATGCCGCCTATGTGGCGAAATCGATTATAGTTTGAATAGTTTAGGTGAGGGGACCCAGAATTCATTTTTGAGATTTGGGATTCACCAAGGACAAGGATTTGAGGTTAAATGTGTTCGAGATGATGGTGAACGGCATTTAGGTTGGAATTCAGTCCACGGATGTTTGTGAATTGAATTGTGAAGTCCTGATTAGGTGAGGCATGCAATCTTTTCTTCAAAGAACCGCGTGAATAGGCTTCACCCGGAGGTAGTTTAACTCCAGAGTATTTTATTCTCTCTGATTCCATGAAGATAATTATTTGTTTTGAGGGGTTCACTAATAAAGCAGAAGAAGAAGTGCAAAATCAGTTGAAATTAGAAGGAAAAAGGAGGTTTAAAGAAAAAGGACAGGAAAGCAAAAGAACGGATTTCCTGGCCAGAGCCATGTATCTATGATATAAAAACATAATTACCAGAAGCATAGATCCATGATACTAGGTACCACTTCGACAACATTCTCGGGACCATTAGCCAGATGGTAGTATCACATCTGGGCGATTTACATCTACCTCCTTGAGCTCGTGACGGAAGGGCTCTTGTAGGTCTAGTTTTTAAAAATTGTTAATTCAAAATTAATTTATGTGATAAATGCATATAAAGGTCCGAATCAAATTCAATACAAATTGTGTATTCTAAACTGGTTAATAAGGTTTATTTGAAATATGTTGGTTTCCTTTTTTTGCTAATGTTTTTGGTCATTGATTTCAGACAAGGATCCTGTCCTCAATGGCACGAGTACTAGCCCCCTTGAAATGGCTGAATCTGCAGTTTCTGTTCCTGGCCATCTCATGAGAACTCAACTCTCCATTATCTCCGTAGAGGGAGACCAAGAGGGTTTTTCTAATAGAGCTGACCCAGAAGCCAATCACAAATCAGCCGATTTCGAAAAGGCGATACAATTGACGGGCTATGGCAAATTTCATTACCTGCTCCTGGCGGTGTGTGGGTTCGTCTCCACTAGCGAGGAGATGGATGTGATATCAATGTCGTTCATCTTGCCTTCAGCACAATGCGATTTGCAGCTCAACACGCACACTAAAGGCTGGCTTAACAGTATCATCTTTATTGGTACGTCTTGTCTTATCAAACACCAAACATTGCTTCTTATTTATAAATTTTTTTACTATTTTATAATTGGACGGCGTTCTTAAAAATTCAAAATTGTATAAATTACTTATTTTACTTTTCACTAATTAATATTTTCTTTATAATAAGTCCCATGAGAATTAAATTCTGAAATGTTTTTAAAGCAATTTAATGACTACATTTACATTATTCAAAAGTTATATGGGTCTCATCGAGTTTAAAACATAATATAAAAAATAATATTTGACAAAATATTATTTCTTTTTTTATTTTGGGTAGTAAAGAAATAATAAATAATACATACATATCACTTTAATCATAGTAGATTTTTATTTAAATCGTTTCCTCTATTTTTCATTATAACTTTTTAAATTAGTATGGGATCGGTAAAAAATTTTATATCCACTAATACCTGGAAATAACTAGAACTAAATTTTGAAAAATTATTCTAGTTATTTTGACAGAAAACTTCAAATTTTTTATTAATTTGGAACCATTGGGAATTATTGTCGTCTTTTTTTTTTTGAAGCAATGTTATTAGAACAATTAATAATCTTACTGACTGACTTACATCCTATTTTGACGAAGGCCGCCGAGAAGTCGCTCGCAACACACGGAACAGACAGCCATTCCAGCCATTAAACTATTAAGTGTAATAGGACCATTTACCGGTCATTGGCGAACACCTTTGAGGGGGATCACCTCCAGCTTGATTTGCCAAAAATTGATTAACTCATTGCAAAAAGACTCTTTTGAAAATTCCAATAAAGTCGATTTCAGACAGTGTTTTTATAAAAACACTTTAATTTTAATCTTTTTTTTTTACATTTGAAATAAATAATTAAATAAATGCCGCCAAATGTGGATTAGCCAGCTAGACAGAGGAAGATCCCAGAAGATTTTCATGTTTTGAAATAGAAAAAATCTAAATTATATTCATGTGGTCAAAAAATTTTATTAATTAATTGAGCTATTTTTTAAGTTTTATTTGTTTGTCAATATGGGTGTTATATAAATAAAATTTTCCAGTCTAAAAACAAAAGAACATTTTAAAAATTATTTTCAGAAAATCAAGGGGTTATGAGAATATTTTAGATTGAAAAAAATTAATACAATGGTATAAAGTATAAAAAATATTGGCCTCCTATATTCTATCTATTCTAATCTGTGGTTTGATCTTTTATTATAATTTATATATTAAGATATATCAACTTCCTCTACCTTTGCCCCAAATATTTAGCTAACACCTTTTCGGGGTATATTCAAGAGAACTTAATTTATACTTATAAATATTTAAATATTCAAAATCAAAATAAAATCAGTTGGGTTTACCCTTTCTCTTACCTATATATGAAATATATAGCGAGAAACTATTGCGATCGAAAAAAAAATTGATGTCGAGATTTCAACTGAAATACGCGTTTTGAGGTCTCATGTGTCTAAAAAAATGATCTGACTGTGTGTGCCTTTGAACACATTTCTTAAAAACGAAAAAACATACGAGACTGAAATTTTATATTTAAGCTAGGTACTCTCGTCGCTTGCAACTCGAAGCTCGGTCAACGGGTACTAGTACTTTACTGATGTACTTTTTTAGTTTTTTCGATTTTCTCAAAATTCGCTCTAACGATTTTGATTAAAATTAATAAATCAATTATTTATTAGATGATCTTTGAAATATACTAATCACATATCTCTGATATGTGTACAGCCACCCATTTCTTCGTGAAGATTTATATTAACTCTTATCCGCCCCAAAATTGTCTGGATCCCACTTTACTCTTGTATGGTTTTTTAGTTTTTTTGATATTTTCTCTTAAGAGATGAATTGGGGAAAGGCTACCTAAGGGGCCCGACACAAAAAATATGGCGTGACAGCACATGCTCAGCTTTCCTTAGCTTAGGTACGAAACAGTTATGTGTTGTGCGTTTAGTTACAAGAGATTTTTTATTATCTTTTGGGTTTTGAGGAACGACTCGATTGTCAACCAAAAAATATATAAATATATAAATAATATTAATCAATTTTCTTTTTTGGCTGAAAATTCTCGTCTTGGTGTCTAAATTAATAAAAATATAAAAATAAATGTCAGAGCTCTTATAATAAATTTGATAGCCTATTGCACTTCCATTAATAGCTTTTGATTGAGATCTTAGATCGAGAATTTTTGAAATCTTTCCCTTTTGTATAACAAGTATAATATTAAGTATAATATTACTTGCTTGTATTGTAATTTGATTATTTATTTATTTATTCTAGAGATCTTTGTCTTAAATGTAAAAATTTAATGAGTGTAGAATTATATATAGAAATAAAATACTGTCAAAGGAGTTGTCTTTTATTATAATGAAAGTCGCATCTGTCAAGATGCTATGGCCGAAGATTGATGTTGAAATTATATAATTAAATGCTAAGTGTCTTGATAGATGAGAATTTCATTATAATAGAAGGCCCATATTTTAGCTGCCCTCTTCCATATTTTTTATTGACAAAAGACAAATAATTTTATATATTAAATACAATTTGATGATAAATAGTGTTTGAAAATTATTAAAAGATTTTCCCATTTTTTAAATTTTTGAAATGAATCTCAAATCTCAGAAGAGCGGGACGGAACGCAAAGATTCCCAATGCAGTAGTTGAATGAAAATAAACTTTGTTTAATGACTATTTGAAAAATTTTTAACATCTTACTAAATATTAGTTAGGGATTTTCGTCTTTTTTCCGACCATTGGAAAAACATTTCAATTGTCTTTATAAATTTTCAGATAAATGTTGGCAACTAATGAAATGATAAAATTTTTTGACTTTAGGCGTGGCGACAAGTACCTGTAGATTTTAAATGATTTTATATGATATAAAGGAGAAAGCAAAGGATGAGTCTTTGTAAATAAATACTTAAATTCGTAGAAACCTATATATACCATCATATACGGATCTAATGTACGAGTTAGTCCAAAGTGAAAAATTTTTAAACAAAACCTTTAAAACCAACAAGATGTCGTTATCTTGGTCGGCTCTAAAGCCCTACTGTAAGCAGCGGAAACACTTTCAATGACGGGTTACGGGATTTAAGTTAAAATGTTTTTACCAGATCAATTAGATTCAAATGAAATAGATATAAATAAGTAAATGTATGTCAAGAAGCGGGAAATTTGAAGTCAAATATTATTTTTAATAAAATAGATTTCTTTTAGTGAAAATTGTCCTTATTTTAAGAAAAGCGGGTTTTTAAAAAAATATTTATAATAAAAGTTATAGAAAATGTAATTTAGAGTAACTTTTATAAAGATATTTTTTCTGAAATATTATAAATAACATAACAATAAATAATAAAATAATAAATAAATTACTTTCTCAAATAAATAAAAAAAAGAATCTTCTTAAAATTATTTAAAATTTTTTCAATGGGAACCAATTGTGAACTTCAAAAAATTGTCAAGTAATTTTACTTTCTCTTATCTATATTTGAAATATATAGTGAGAAAGTTTTGCGATCGCAAAAAAATCGATTTCCAGATTTCAACGGAAGTACACTTTTTGAGGTCCCTAAGTCTAAAAAAATGGGTGTCGCAAAATGAACTCTCTCTCTCTGTGTGTGGCAAGGAGAGTACTTGTTCATCTCTCCTGAGAAAATTAATAAAAATATTATTTTTGTGAAAAATTAATGATCAATTTTCCATTTAAATATAATCTGGAATTAGGAACCTCTTATTAAACGTATCAAAATATAAAAATTCTATATTTTCTTATGTTTTTTAATTACTTATTAAAAAATTTGTTCAATAGAATGGGAACAATTTACCCTAAAATTTAGAAAATATCAATTTCGCAATGTTAAGTTATTACCTTAAACTCGTAAATTGTAAAAATGAAAAAAAAGGGACGATTTACAGGCGTGAATTCGAAACTCTTTCCGTCTCTATTCCTGTCTATATAAGTCAACTGAAAATCTTAAACACGTAAGAGGTGCTTAGTTTATAGGTTAAAACGCCCACGGGAGTAAACCACGGGAGAACGTGGGTTCGACTCCCGCGGGTGCCTCATTTTCACAATTTACGTTTAAGGTAAATAACTTAACATTGCGAAAAAAAATTTATTTATCGTATTTTTTAATATTATTAAAATGCATTTTATAATATCAAACAATATCAAAACCGTTAGAGATAGAATAAAATGTCGTCCGTACTTTTTTCCCGACCTATTCGCTTTTGAAATTTGAAAACCCCGATTTTCGATATATAAAAATTTAGGTTAAGTTAAAATAAGTTGGATTAATTAATCAATGGGTTAATATTGCATATTTTTCTCACGTAATATTTTTTATTTCTTAACCACTCAATTATTCATCAAAAATTTTTTTTTAATATAAAGTGCTTTTCTTTTCTCTTTTTCCAGTCACGAAAGCGGAAAATGGTGATTCGAGTTCAGGGGGTGCGAATTATGCACAATCAAACACAAATTGATTTCGCAAAAATGTTTAATTTTAAACGATATCTTGACTGAGTTTAACAGTCTATGGGGAGTTATTTGAAAACCACCAACTATTTTAAACAAACCTTATCAGTCGATATAATTTTTTTTCTATTTGATTTTTTTAAATAATTTTATTATTTTTCTAGTTAGTCCAGAATTTGAAAATCCAACTTTTTTAATTTAAATATTTAAATTTCTAAAAGAGGGGATTTTAAAAGCGAATACAGGCGATATGTACAAGTTCATAGCGAATTTCGATAGATGGCGTTAATAGTTTGTTTTCCCACTCGCACATCAGTTTAATTTTTGCCGACATTTAAAGAAAGTATTCTTCGAGTTCCGATACATATATGAAGTTTATTTATAATAATTTTCAATATGGAAGGAAAAACCTGTTTCTTCGGTGCATTTCGCTTTTTTATTTCCGGAAAAGCAAAAACGCGTCACAAACTCACAAAAAGATATGCAAAGTGTACGGAGAGAATGTTGTGAAAGTGTGTGCCGGAAGTGGTTTGCGAAGATTTTGATCTCCAAGATGCTACTTGCTTTTGTCACTACGGATGTCGATCAAATCAAGGCTTTAATTGACTCTGATCGTCAAGTGACGACTACAGAGATCGGAGATAACCTCAACAAAGACCAATCAACTGTGTCACATTTACGGATCAGCTTGCCATGCCCTGCGGAAGAGGCTGCTCAGACGGTTGCAAAGGCTGGATTACACCAGAAGAAGGTCATGCTCAGTATCTGGTGGGATTAAAAAGGAATCGTCCTTTATGAACTGCTGCCACCCAACCACACGATTGATTCGACCAAGAACTGCATACACCTGAACAAATTAAAGCAAGCAATCAATCACAAGCAGCCCGAATTGGTGAACAGAAATGCGTTGTGTTCCACAACAACGCTAGATCACACATTTCTCTGATGACCCGGCAAAAGTTTTTGCGGCTTGGATAGGATGTTTTGGTACACCCACTGTATATTTTAGTCATTGAATAAAATGGAACATATTTAGTTAGTTAAAATCGCTTTTTTTGAAAAATATTTTGCATTTGAAATTTACTCGATTTTCGCAACGCATTTATGCATATTCCCAATAGATCGCTTGGGATTAATACTCTGGATTTTTAATAGAATCACTAAGATCTCAATATATCTAAATAAAAAAAATTAAGGTATTTTTTTGATCGTTTTCGTAGAATGATATATTAATATTAATAATATTCCTTTCAATATATTCCAACTGATTTCAATTGTAATGCTCTATTAACATATGAATATTCTTATTTTTGCAGGGATGATGGTAGGGGCTTATGTTTGGGGTTCTATTGCTGATTCTCTGGGCCGTAAAAAAGTACTCGTTGCAATCTCTTTGATGAATGGCCTCTGCATCGTCGCTTCGAGTTTTTCTCAAAGCTATGAGCTCTTTATGTTGTTTCGTTTCCTCAATGGAGCGGCGTAAGTAATAAATCCATTAACTAAGAAGTTACTAAATTATTTATCAAAGGGTAGCGGGCAGGGAAATTCCGGGAAATTACCTGTTTAATGGCGAAGAGCAACCCTTCCCACTTAGCTCAAGGTGGTAGATGCCCCGATGTGACACTGCCATCTGGTTAATGATCACTCTAAGAAATGTTAAGTGAAAGCTAACACCGTGGATCTATGTCTAAATAAGAATCTAGATCTGATCCGCAGATCCATGGAAGGAAAATGATCGCGATCCTCAATCTGATCCGATTCCCAAAAATTGGATCTAAATTTAAATCCGCGATTCTGAGTCGGATCATGGATTTTAAATCCCATACTTTGAGCGTAAATCCCTCAATTACATCAAAAAGACTTTTTCATTACACAGCTTGTATCTATTATTTTGTTTTAAAATTAAATATATTTATTTTGGATTAAAAATATATAGAAAATAGACTATATTCTTTAACAATTAAGCTGAATTATTTATTTTTTATGGATACACTATTTGTGTTTTAAAATAAAATAAAAAAATAATGATAATATGATAATAACTATATTTTATTAGGTCCTAAGGAATTATTTTTAATGTAAAATTATTTCTTAGGGGCAATTAATAAAAAATATTAATGTATAAACTTTTACTTTCTCTTACCTAAATATATAATATATATTGAGAAATTATTGAAAACGTAAAAAAAAATTGATGTCGAAATTTCAACGGATATACATGTTAAATTAGATAATCCTTAAAATATATTAATCATTTTCCATCTCAAAATAGTGTGGGATCCTGAAATTAAAAGCTCCTCTATAAGCTTGCACATGATGGGCCAGGCGTACCTCGCTTGTGCAGCTGGCACGCCACTGTCATCTTTCGGAAAACAAATTGCGAGACATATGAAACGCTCATTTGTTAAACAAAATAAATTCAAGTTAAACGCTATCTAGGGGGCCCGACGTAGATCATTCAGCTTTTCTTACTTTAGGGAGGAGAAAGTTGTGTGATGTGAGTAAGTCACACCTGATTTTTAATCATGCTCTCTCCATTGATTGATGGGATTTGTTCTTTGAAACGAAAAATTCCTTGACTGTATTTTCATAATGATTGTTGAGTGTAAATGAAGTAAAAATAATTTTTCCTTGTATAATATAATTTTATTATACCTTATCAAATTGAAAATATTGTGTTTTCAGTTAACCTCTGTGTCTTTGAAATATTAACTAAATAAACCTTTTTTTTTTTTTTTTTGTATTTTTCCTTTTTTACTGCCGAATATATAGCGTATTGCAGTATAATTTAACTTCTCAGCTCATGCATCGACTTTTAAATATTCATCTTTGTGCAATTACTATTATACTCTAGTTATCTTTCCCCCCCCCCCCCCCCTTTCCTGCGACCACTTGTATCCAAATGAAAAATTGTTGAAAGGGAAAACATTAAAAAAAAAAACGAAAATAAAGTCTACTTACAAATCGTTAGATATATAATCTTGTAAAAATATTGAAATACTGATGATTCCCGATAGAAGAGGCATTTAAGGCAAGAAATTGACATGTCGCGCATGCCAATGTCATGTCATGTAAAAAAATTTTTTAAAGGATTTTAAATCTAAGAACTAAATCCTTGGAATAAGGATTAGCAATCCGATCCTAGATACTTTCGAAGAATTTGGATTTCGATCTAAGTTCTATATCCTTCTTGCCAAAAAGATTTAAATCCAAATCGAAAATCTAGGATCTAGGAATTTAGATCCAAAATTATCGCAATCATGGCCCTTGGTTACAAAGCCCTCATCAAGAATTCCGCTCTTTCTCATCTCTTATATTTCTCTTTCTATTTTTTGTTCAGCTAAACTTCTTTCACCTCCTCTTCTGCTTGTTAATTGAACAATCCATTTCCCTTTTTTCTTCCAATACAAATAAAAACTCTAAATGAGAATGAAATTGACGTAGTCATCAAAAAAATACTATTAATTCTCTTCAACGTTTCGAATGTTAATCACATTAATCATCAAATAAAAAACTATCTTGATGGAATCGACGAGAAAAAAATACTCCAGAGTTAAACTAGCCTCCCATTCGGATCTCCGGAGGTAAGCTATTTCCGCTGGTTCCTTGAAGAAAAGTATCCAAGCCAGAGCTAATAACGACTTCACAAACCAATTCACCATTATCCAGACTGAACTCAAACCTAAATGCCATTCATTCATCAATATCTTGAATATAACAAACCTCTTGTCCTTGGTAGAACCCTTTCGTTTCAAAGGTAGCATTTGCGCATATATACAAGCATGTCCCTTACAAGCCCATATATATCCCTTGCAAGATAATGGTGGAGTCCGACGAATTCGACATTGTATGATTTAAAACCTCTACTAACCCATTTGTTTATCTGTTGTATATATATTGTTCGCCATGTGCTATTAATTTTACTAATTTCTTTGACAATCTCAGAGAATGTGTCAACTCCATCCAAACCAATTTCTCGTCCTATGAAATATCTTTAAGTGATTTCAACGTCCACCATAAGGATTGGTTGAAATTTTCAAGAATCACTGAAGCTGCAGGAAGGGAGGATAAAAATTTTTGTGATTCTTGGAACTTTACCGAAATCATAAATGAACCCAGAATTCACCTGAATCTTGCTCACAATCTTAATCTCGTCGACTTATTCATTACCTTCAAACCACTCTCTTACATTTCAGCAGTAATCTTTCGGCATTTCTGACCACAGCCTTGTCACTTTAACATCCAATTCATCCTCTGCTAACACCTTATAACGTGTTTCCCCTTGGGGAATTTGACATTTCAGCTATGCTCAATCTTTCAATCTCTATTCGAGGAAAAAGATGAAACCAATGCAGTTACCCATGTCATTGGCACGCTCCAAGTTTGCCCAGTTGTTTCCAACTAATCATCACTCTTCGTCAACTCGATCTCCTTGTGTATTTATTAGTAACCTATAATTCAAAAGGCCACTATTTATTTGAAATTTCTAATTTTTAATATTTAGTTGTTTTTTTAACAATTATCTATTTTATAATATAAATTAAAAAATTCCTCGCTAATAATTTACTTTAGAGCCTTTAGCCTTTGAATTAATCACTAAAAAGTATACTTTCACCATCTTATTTTTTACTTTAAACTCGTAAAATGAAAAAATTAGGCACTCAAGGGAGTCGAATCAACATTTTCCCGTGGATTACGCCCATCCTTTAGGTAGCGGATAACCAAATAATTCTTTCAATTGACAAAGTGGCGGTTTAGAGATGTGAATTTAACTGAATTCCACTTCTTTTTATCAGCCATATATAGTCAACTGAAATCTTAAACTCGTAAGAGGTGCTTAGTTTATAGGGTTGGTGTTTTTGCGTTATGGATAAATAAAACGGATGGATTGTATTATCAAGAACAATTTATTGAATTAAAGTTAAGATAGAGTTTGGTTGATGAGAGAGAGAATGATTGACGTGCGCGCGTGTTGGGATAGGTAAGTTGAATGGTGACTGAGCTGGCACATGCTGGGCTTTATTCTTTTTACCTGTCAGGGTGCCTTTTGTTCTATGGTGCTATTGAGGCCCTGGTTGAAATTCCGTTACTTATAGGAAAAACCCTTGCCGAGGATGGCAAGCCTCCCCTTGTTGTGTGCCGTCACAATGGGCCTAAACCAAGGGAGAACTCGCGTTCGAATCCAATGAGTGTCTTATTATTTCAATTTACGATTTTAAGTTAAAAAACTTAAGATCGTGAAATTGATATTTTCTAAAATTCTTCTCATTGCATATAAAAAAATATAGACTATATAAATTTTTATTTCCAGCCTCGGTGGAAGCGGACCAGTAATTTGGAGTTATTTCGCGGAATTTCAACCAAAAGCGAAACGTGGCTCGATGCTTAGTTTTATGGCAGCATTTTGGACTCTAGGAAATCTTTTTGTTGCATGTAAGTTTTTTAGTATACTATATTCATTATTAAAACTAGAGAATCGAAACGCTAAAACTAAAAAAAAAAGCAATCAAATTTGTCTACCATTTACTCAGAAATAATAGTACTAGAGGAAAGACTGTCAAGTCAAAAAATTTTTTATTTATAATATAATTAAATGATAATTATTTTAAATTTATTATATATCATATTTATATCTTATATTTATTATTTTATTAAATGAATTATATTCTTTAGCTTTGTTTATTGTTTTGATTTTGTCTGAATATAGGATCACTAAAAATAGTTTTCTTAACCAAGATGCAACAAAATTAGACACAAGTGTTGCATATCATTTTACTCAGTCTCGTTTTAGAATATATAATACAAACTACATGTTATCTAAGAAAAATATATTTTCCCGATAACGGCCCCACCCCTCTGCTAAAGATCCTGATCCTGATCATACTGTTTACGAGATAGTTCTTTAGACTTCATGTCGATTGCTCTCTTTTATTTGACAGCCATGATATGACATGCAGGTTGGAATTCATATAGGGACTCAAAAGAATTAGGGAGTCAAAAGAATTATATTAATCAAAAAACTAGAGTTTTTCAAGAAAGATGTTCTTTCATAAATTTTAATAAATTCTTAGTACAAAGATTTTGTCCAGTGCCTAGATGATAATTCTAGTTCATTCTGAGATGCTCGAAATTTAATTAAGCTGACACAAGGTTCCGGAGATCCGCTCCAGTGTTGCGGTGCTCCGGCTGAAATTAAGCCCTGCTACGATCTCGACATTATATATGTGTAAAATTTCAAAATAATCGAATTTTTTCTTGTGTTATGATAGTCGAAATAAATTAGAATAGGCATAAACAGAAGGGTGACTTGTACGAATATGGAAAAGATGCAAAGATCCCTTGTGTCTTTTCAGGCTCCAAAATTTCCTCCATATTCCATCCATATCCCAAATGGCCTTAAACTTCTAAACTAGAGAGATATTATGAGATATTACAAAGAAATCTGAAACCAATTAGAAACTTTTGAAGGGTTGTTTGTAATAATAATTTGACAAATAATAAAATGTAAGGGTTTGGAGAAAAGAAAAAACCGCTGTCTCAGGTTCACATTGTGGCACTGAGAATGGCCGACGTGATGTTGGCCGAAATATTTACCAAATAAAGTGATGTATAGTGAACCTGAGACAAGGGGCTGGTTTTTTCTTTTCTCCAAACCCTTACACAATTTATCTGCTCATCTATATCTCACTTATAATCATGAAATAATAAAGGATCATGGAAAGGGGGGGGGGGGAGTTATTTAAGCTTTAAACAAATATGAACCTGAGCAAAAAGATCAGAACAGATTGGCAAATATTTTGTTAAATAAAAAAACAAAATATATACAAAAGTTGTTGCCAAAACTTATTAAAACCCTGAAAATATTTAACAAATTGCAACTTTTATATATATAGGTATTTTAAATTTCCAAAAAAACTTTTTTTTTTCGTTCCACCTTACTACTACCTAGTCTTCGGCAAAGTTAAGAAGTAATATTTCATTGTAAATACAAAAAAATAAAAATACCTGTTAAACTATTATTATTATTATTATTATTATTATTATTAATTTTATCAAAATAATACCCATATACAAATTTCGTAAAAGGAAGACCTTGAAAGGTAAAGGATACAAAAAATTTTCAGACAAGAGTTATTCAAAATGGCGAATATAACAATTTTGTATGTGGCTATTAATTAATTTGCTAAAGTTAATAGGAGAGGATATATTTCGATTTTTCAGGTTTGAACTTCAAATAAATTTAATGGTAAGTCTTGTCCTTGTCACTTAATTTTCCATTTTCTAGATAGAGATAATTCCTCCAAATCAAAAAAATTTCAAACCGACTTAAAGCTAGATTCTTTCTCCCACAAGGAAGGTAAAACTAAGGTTTGGATGTCACAAAAAAGTGCAACTCTTTTAGGTCGTGTTTAATCTAGTTTTTTTTGCTAACGATACGGTGCAATGGCTTGTTATAGTTCGTAGGGGGAAAGAAATGGCAAAATGTTTTATATACCATTAGAAAGAAGGCAATTTTTTTATTTTTTCCAACTTGGTAAAACTTTTTATTTTGATTAGATTCCACCAAAGTACTCGACAGGTCAATTTTAGTTAAAACTTGTCAAATATAAGTTAGACTTAATATTAAGAATTTTTCAATTTTTTTTATCTTAGCTTTATATTATTTATTTTTTCTTATTTAGTAATAATATATAAACTGATTGGAGACCAAAGTCCTTAAGATTTTTCATTAAGTTCTCTTGCAGTTGTATATTATTTTATATTTATTATTATTATTATATTTATTATATTATAGAAGGATTTTTTATGAAATTTTAATTACTGTTTCAGGTCTAGCATGGCTCATCATCCCCTCAGGAATCGGTCTTCACTGGCCTACCTTTATTTATAATTCCTGGCAGATTTTCCTTCTTGTCTGTTCTCTTCCGAGTTTTGCTGTTGCTGCTCTTCTTCTGCTTTTGCCAGAAAGTCCAAAGTTCCTTCAACATCGAGGCAAACAAGACAAAGCACTTGAGGTGTTTCGTCGGATTTATCATGTCAACACAGGAAAAGATCCTTCTACTTATCCTATTACTCAACTTATTGATGATATTTCAATAGAAAACGTTTCGAATAATGCTACCACTTCAACAAGTGCGGTCAATTTATCTACCACAACTACTACAGCCAAAACAACTTCATTAACTAGCCCAGCCATATTAACTGTGACACTCAATCCAGACACTCAAACCGCTTTATATACCTCACCAATAGCCCATCCAGACAAGGCAATCACTCCAGACTCTCTAAACAATGAAAACTCATCTGTCAACGTGACAACTAACAAATTTCGTACTATGGTTGGCGACATCATGCTTAACAGCAAACAACTCTTCTTGCCACCCATTTTGAGATTCACACTCATCTCCATTACGATAAATTTAACTTTTCACATAGGGTAATAATTTTTTTTAATTTTTTATATTTACAGCATTATTAAGTCTTAAATAATTTATTTTGATAAAAATTATTAAAAAGGGAAACAAAACACATCACTAGAAAAAAATACTTTTTTTTCTCCAAAGACTAGTTTGGATTGTCAGTTTTGTCTCAATTCCTGATTATTAGTGAAAAGTCAAATTTTAACAGAGCTGATAAAAAAATTGATGGATTAGTCCTGAATTCCTCTCAAGTAGTTATGATCGGATCAGGTCAGAGAGATCTGGTACATAGCAGAAAGGCTAGGTTTATGTCAAGTCTCTTTCATAATGACCACAACAAAAAATAAATTATTATTTATTAGTGGAAATTATTTACTTGACAAATTATTATTGATCCATACTTAAAGTTTATTCAACAATTTTTGGGTAGGTTACTTTCATTGGGGAAGGAGTGGGGTGAACATTTTTTGTTTTAGCAACAAATGTTTGTACAACTTTTGTTTTTTGTTCAAAAAAAAGTTGTTAAAAATTCAGCCCCCCCCCCCCCCTCGACACTTAAGACCTGCCTGGCCTCTTAAATCTACTCTTGGTTACTTCAATTTTGTCAAATTATTTTTAGTTAATATTACAAGGAGCTTTTCAAAAGTTTTTATTTGCTTTTCGATTATTCTGTAATCTCTCGTAATATTCCTCCAGAACTTTTCTTGAAGACTTAGCAAAATGCAACATTTCCATATACAGGTATTTTTAATTTCCAAAAAATATAAATGTTTTTTCGCTCTACCCTAATAGGCATGCTGAGAGAAGGAAAGGGAAATCCTTTGGGGATTGTTTGGATAAACCTATTTCAAATTTTTTCATAGGAAGAAAGGGTGTTAGGTCTAAACATTTAGGAGACCAATGAACATCATCTCGTCTGGAAATCGTGTGCCAAAACTTTCCCATAAAAAGTTGATTGTTTCTGTACATCTGTGAGACGGAACATCGTCCTGTTGAAACCATATGGTCTGGACATTCATATCGTTCCATTTTTATTAATCTCAATGTTTTCACTTGGCATATGTCAAAAAACATCTAATACAAAAAAAAAAATGAAATAGCGGTAAATTTAAAAATTAACCTCAAATTTTAACCCTTTAGTTATGGGGTTACAAAAGAGTATTTTTTTCCAAATGTTGTTGTCTCTTAGTTCAGAAAAAATTAATTTTAATGCATTTTGAAAATAATATATGAATATAAAACAGATTATATTGGAATATAATTGTATGTTTTTCTTGGATAATTCGGATAATTCATGTTCGTACGTACTAGTTATGTTGGAAAATATAATAGTATATCTAGTTAGGCTGCCAATCTAGTCTCAAATATAATGAATTTTATTTAATAATATAAAATATAATATATATATATAATATAATAATATAAAAACGCAAGTTGAAAATATATTTTTTTTTGTAGATATTACGGCTTGATGATGTGGTTCCCAGAACTCTTCAATCGTTTTGATGAATTCAGCCGCTCTCGTCCTGGAGAGCAGGCTTCAGTCTGCGAGGTTGCAAAATTTGTTACGCAGCAAGGATCCCAAGGAAAAACATCACCCTGTTCCGATCGAATTGAAAGCCAGGTAATAACCGCACTTAGAATAGCAAGGCAGTGATATTCAGTATCTCCGTCAAGAGTTTAATTGTGTCCCAGATCTTCCTCTATTTAATATTTTATTTTAATAATCTATCTCCTCAGACCTCTTTCGAAGGCCTGCTTCTGATCCCCCGCTCAGAGTAATATTAAGTTGAGAATTCAAGATTTTAGATAAATACATTCACCTAGGACTGTAGAGATGTTGGAAATATCATAGTTTATTTTGTTAGGCTACCAATCTAGTGTCAATATAATAAATTTTATTCAATAATATAATCAGTGAAAGAGTGAAGGGCCTTTTTCAGTTCAAAAATAAAAACATTATATATTTTATTTAATTATTAAATTTCCCAACCTACTAGTTTCGATCGCCTCAGGGAGAGAGATTTGATTGATTGTCTCACTTGATGACACATTGTTGGCTACTTATTCAGAGATCTAGAGATTTGTGAATGCACACACACGTATAAGAGCTCTTCCCAAAGAAGAAGACCTGATGCAGAGGCGGTCAAACCAGTAAGTTTGATGAGTTTAATAAATAAATTAAATATGTTTTATTTTTCAACTGAAAAAGGCGCTTCACACCCACACCCACTTTCATTAAAGATTTTATTCAGATATTGTTATATTTTTTACAGGTTTTTATGGAATCGTTGGTGACCGTAGCAGCTGCACTACCCAGTAACATCATCGCAGTCTTGGGCATGGATCACTTAGGCCGAAAATTTTTCCTGGGTCAGCTTTTTTTATTTCATAGTCTAAAATAGCTGTGATTATTCTAACTTTTGGAATTCAAGAACTTCGGTGCTTTTCCAATGAGCTCCATTGGGTTAGCATGAGTTAAAACCCTACGGACCGGAGTTTTTCGACTCGTATCTGTCCATACCTGGCCCGTTTTTTGAAGTCTAACCAAATTATTATTATTTTTTAAAGTCCATCCAAGCCATCCTCTTGATAATGATAAATGACAACAATCTTAATAATGATGAAGTTCATACATTCTTATTATATTCAACTAATTTGTAAATTTTTTATAAAGAAATCCTGAAGTATCAATCTCTATGGTAAGAGGGGGTAAGGCGGAGGTGTTGTCTTGATCTCTCAGGTTCAAATTAATATATTTTTCCTATCTAATAAACCAAACAATTTCTAATAGAATTAATAAATGTCCATCGACTTTTTTAATTGCTCTTACCTATATATATGTAACATAGAGGGAGAAAGTATTGCGATCGCAAAAAAACATCGATGTCGAGTTTCAACGGAAATACATGTTTTGAGGTCCCCGAGTCTAAAAAAAGAGTCGCGCAAAATGGTTTTGTGTGTGTGTGTGTGCCCCCCCCCCACACACACACACATACACAAATCGATCAAAGAGTACTAGTATTTTACTGATGTACTTTTTTTTAGTTTTTTTCGATTTTCTCAAAATGTCCATTAACGATTTTGATTAAAATTCATATATCAATTATTTATTTGATGATCTTTGAAATGTATTAGTCCTTATCCCCCTCCTTCAAAAAAAAAAAAAAAAAAAATTGGGGTTCACTATACAAATGAGCCTTTTTCTCTTAAATTTTAATCTTCTGTTACAGTGTTTAGCACCTGGGCCTCCGGCATCTGCGCAGTTGGAATGTATTTCGTGTACACAAGTGAACAGAACCTGATCGTTTCTGCTGTGTTCAGCAGCGTCATCAGTTGTGGGAATGCAGCTCTAGATTGCCTCATCACTGAAGTCTTTCCTACTAACTTGAGGTAGTAATCAAACCCTTTACTTTTTGTTTAAATTTATAATTAAAAAAAACAAATAGATAGAGTATAAAAAAAATATAATTATTCGATTATACAATTTGTTCAACATATCTCTTATATCATTTTAAGAGAAGAAATGTAATCTGTCTTTAGGGCCACTGGAGTGGCAATTTCAATGGTGGCAGCTCGTCTGGGAGGCATAATCGGTAACATCGTCATCGCTACACTTTTGGATCTTTACTGTCCAGCTCCAACATTCATCGTTGCCGGACTCTTAATAGGTAATCTGTTTTTTCACTCATTTTTAAAAACTATTTTATTTATTATTATGTGAGCTTAAAAAAAATTTAATAAACATCTCATCCAAACTCTGGCGAAGAAATTTCAAAATATTTTCTAATTGAAGTGAGATAAATTCTAACTTTTCTCAAATTAGAAACCGAATCATAATGTCGAGCCACAGAATAATTTGCTGGATAAGTAAATGCGATTAAAAGATATTCTTAAAGGAAAAATCTTAATTAAAATCTTAATTTTTAACAAATAAATATAAACTTAAATAAATAAAATATTTATTTAGAATTTAGTTTAAAGAATAAACTTAATTAAAAAAATTCTTCTTCTATTTTAACCTCCTAAATGTGTAATTAGCGAAATAAAATCCAATTTTAAATATATTTAAATTTTGAAAAGTAGTTTTTGGTCGTTTTTTGGACGAGTAAGATAACCCTAGAAAACAAGCTTTCGCTTGAAGTTTAAAAGAAGATAAAATAAAAAATATTTTTAGAAAAACGTTTTTATTTAAAAAGTAAGAGGAAAATAATTTATTAATAAATGTTGAATTTATATAGCTAATTAAAATAAAAGCGTGGGGAGGCTCTTTATTATTATTATATTAATTATAATTATATTTAATTTTCAATAAATAACATTGAGCTTACCACGCTTTTATTTTGATTAGCCAAACATACATAGATTTATACAATCTTATTTTTAATCAATCGCTTATTAATGGAATATTTTTGGTGGTTTAAAAAAGTCTCCAGTTATAATATTGAAATTATTTTCAAAAACAAAAAAGCAATTACAAGAAAAATATAGTGGATTGTTATGAGGGTATAGGAGGGCTATTTCTTATGGCGAAATAAGGCATTTTTTCATTTTCTGCCACGCCTTTGAGGTCTACTAATATAATTTGCAATAGATATAGCCAATTTAATAAAAGTCGTTAGAAGAAATCACAAAAACGTAAAACAGTACATTAGTAAAGTAAGTCTTAAACTATTATATTTTGGGATAGTTAAAGGTTGATACATCTTAAAGATCATCTAATAATTAAGTGATATATGCATTTTAATTAAAATCGATTGGGCCGATTTTTTTGAGAAAATCGCAAAATACTAAAAATCAACCCATCACTAAAGTACTTGATACCCATTTTTTTAGTGAAAATCTTGCAGTGGCTTACATGGGGGTTCTTTAGGGTGGCTGTTAGTTAAAGTGATTTTCTTAATTATATGTGATTTCTTCATGTTAATTATTTTCATTTGCCAACCCCTAAAATTGATCCAACCGGCAAAAAATTACAGTATAAAATTTGATCTCAATCAGATAAATTTTTAAAAAATCCACAAAGGCTTTAAAATTTTTAACAATTTTTTTGTAATTATTATCCCAAGAGATTAAGGGATTAAGGTGTTGAAACTGTATGTTTGGGATAGTTAAAGGTTGACTTTTTTACTCTTTTTTACTCCACTGATATCCAGATTTGGAAACAATGAAAAGTATAGTAGTTGTTAACGACGTAGTTGAGAGAGGAGCTGAAAAATATCAGAACATTCTGACAAAGAATGAGAAAACAAATTGCAAATTATTAATGAACATCGAATTTATTATTCATTTTATTAAATTTTTATTCTTCTTTAGTTGCACCATATTTAGATTAATTTTTTTACATAAAAAACCTGAACTAAGAAAAGTTATTAATAAAATTGTTTTCAAATATGGTATAGAGAATTTTTGCTAAAAACGACCTTTGACCTAGTCCTGCTCGAATAAAATATTGAAAATAATCGGCAATAGAAAGTTATATGGCACCACCAGATTTTTAATACATTTTAAATAAAAGCGTTATATATATATATTAAATTTTTTTATTAATATGATTATTGTAAATTATTTTAATTTCATAATTAATATATAAATGCCGTTCGAATCAGTTGAGCTGAAATGCATTTTCCATTTCAGGAGGCGGGATGCTGTGTTTGTTTCTGCCCAACACAACAAGAGAACCTTTGTCTTAAAGCATCCACTTTGCACTGATTATCAGTGAAATAAAAAATTCAATTTCTATAGTAATTCCTTTTTAAAGGAAAAAATTTTTATATTAATTAAGTTATAAAAACTTTTTTTCAGTTTTACTAGTAACCCAACCGAAGATTAAGTAAACTAAAAATATAAAGTAAACAAGCTAAACTAAGAGACCTTGTTTATTAATATGCTATTCTCATGTTAATTTTATTTTATTGGTCCTTATCTATATATGGCAAATATATATTTTAATTTTTTTAAATCTCAACCCTAAAAGTTATTCCTTTGTGGTATTAGCAAATTAGCTCAACCTCATCAGTTGACCAAGGGGGTTGAACCTGGGAAAACAGACATGATACTTGTTTTTTTTTATATAAAACTTGTTATTTACTAACTTAGTTAAAAATGAATATGTATACAGTTTAACGACTTAAAATAAGCCTAAAACTACTTTCATTTAATATAAAAAACTCAACTCAAAAAATTATTACGGTTTTTGTACTCAAAAGACTTATAACTTATTTTTTCTGTTTTTTTTTTCTTTCTTCATTGTATTTATAAAACCAAAAAAACTCATACAAAGTAATTTAGGTTGAGATTACTAGGATAATAAATAAAATAGAGTAGGAAAATTATTGACAAATTTGTTTATTTATCCACCATTAAACATTAACAATATTTAAGCATAAATGGCTTCAAAATGTTTTGAGTGTTTGGAAAATATGTTTATTTATTTGACTATATAAATACTTATTTTAAAAAGTTCAAACCCTGAAACGGTGCTTTACAGGCATTATACTAAGCTTTCAGATATAATTTGACAATGAATATGCAAATGTCCCTAATTTGTGGGGGACGATCGTGTGAATCACCTTTGCCTGTAGTGCGAAATTGATGAACTGTTAATGACAATCTAGTTCAAATAATGTAACCTATATAGTACTGGACTATCATCATTATCAAATTTTTACGATTAGATAAAACGATACGATACGATAGGATTTCAGGAGATCTTTATTAATGCTAATTTGCTAATTTAAATCCGAACCGAAATCGCAATATAATTGTACAGTTTATAGTCTAAATTGCCTCGGCAGTCGAAGAAAGTTCTAAAATTAAAAAAAATATGGAGGGGTAATTACTCCCTTTACTCCCCCCCCCCCCTTTGTATACGTCTCTGATTCTATTACCTCTTTATAGTTATTTCTTGTCTCTTGTGTATAAAGTTTTTTTACAATATAAAGAGTAAATTGGTTGTCATTTCCAAATACCCCTCTAATCAATTCATCTTTACTTGATACCAAAGCATAGTTTTTAGCCTCTATCTTAGTCCATTCTTATTGTAATCGATTCAAACAATCTTGCATTGGGTCCTGAGGAGGATTTTACCCGGATCAAATTCCCAGCAGTTCTGTTTTACTTGTTACAGTGAAAGAAAATCAGGCGGCGACCTATACTGTTTTAAAAAAGCTAGTCTACCTTGATTACTATTGTTACCGAATTATTTAAAAATTTATTTTATAAAATATTTTATATTTTGTAACTACATAAATTGGGAACTATTTGTACATTTTTAGTAAATTTATGAAAAAAAGTCGAATTTTTGTATAAGTAGAAACACTTAAGACCCTTTGAGCACCTGTTTTTATAATTCTCCAAATGAGGTAAAATTTTTAAGGTATTAGTTTTATGTCATTTAGAAAAAAGTACTGGTTGAGAACTTTAAAAATTTTAAATCGAAGAATAAGGACCACCCTATTACACATAATATTATTTTTTGCTCAGTTTAGCAAACATTTTAGATTGAGACATTCAAAACATTAATATTCATTTAATGAATATTTTTATAAAGTATTATAAAATAATTATGTATCAAAAATTATCCTTTTCATAATTAGGTTGGTTAATGATTATCTTATATGTTTCTTTCTTTATTTATTTATGCAAATACATGAGAAATATAAAACAAATATTTTTCATTTAATTATTACCATCTTTTATTTTTTTTAATTTTTAGCTTGATCAATCCATGCCTGCTGATATGTTTTAGTTGTTAGGAAGATGTACCCAGGGATGGGCAAAATTCTCAAAAAAAAAGGATCTAGATCCGATCTACAGATCCGGGGTAAGGAAATGAACGCGATCCGATTTCTAAAATTGGATCTAAATCTAAATCCCCGATCCTGGATCGGATCTTTAAGGGTAAATCCATCAAATTACTTCAACTACAAAACATTTTTCATTATATAACTTTGATCTTTTGTTTAGTTTTAAAATTAAATATACTTTTTTTGGATTAAAATTATATAGAAAATAGGCTGTATTCTTTAGCAATTAAACTAAATTATTTATTTAATATGGTTACACTATTTGTGTTTTAAAAATAAAAGTAAAAATAATGAATGAAATAAGATAATAAACTATATTTTGTGAAATTATTGTATATTTATATAAATATACTTTATATAAATATACTGTATATAAAGTTCATAAGACGAAATATAATAAAGAATTGCAGCTAGAGTTCTTTCAATTCTGTTCTTCTATGCTGACATTTCGGTCTTGGTTACTACTGGTATTATCTAGACTTACTTCGAAGCTACATTTTATATGTATATTCTCTCAATTCATATTTCAATTATATAAAACACATATATTCGTGTATGGAAGTGTATATATATGTGTGTGTTTTTGTCATCGTATTATATTAAAATAATTGAGATTATCGCCGTATACCCTTAGTGGTCTTGATTAAGACCGAAACGTTAGCATAATGGGGAATAATAAAAAGAAATAATAACAGCTGCTATTCTTTTTCCTTCAGCTTTAATTTATGTTATAAAATTGCAAATATTATGCTTTTAGTTAACCCAGTGATTCCCAACCTTTTCTAGTGTGAGTAAAATTTTTTTATTAAATACTTGCCTAAATTAAACTGAAACTGGACTTGTGACCTCAGCCGCCAAATTCAAAATGCTGTAATATATATAAATTTATATATATATTTAGAGATAATAATATAAAATTATAAATGGTTTTCTCATTTTCAAATAAATAAATTTTAAGCAATTTTCACACACAAACAGTAATTTTATGAATGATAATAATAGCAATACCTTGATATTTATCCAATTACCGCAGAACACTTTCAAAATGCTTACGGAACACTAGTGCTCGGATTACAGTTTGGGAACCACTGAGTTAACTTTTGATAAAGAGAAGCTTGTGTGCCTTTGAAATATTAGGCCTTAATAAACTCATTTGGAAAACCCTACTGCAAAGGCCACGGTACCCATGTTATCACCCCCCCTCCCCCCACCCTCACCTCCGTTTCTACAATCCTTGACCATATAATGTTATAATATCTGAAATGAAAAATTGTTGGAAACCAAAACATAAAAAAAATCGAATATAAAGTCTCCTTACAAACTATTAGATATAATGATTAATCTTGTACTTGTAAAATTATTGAAAGACAGATGACAAGTTATGATTACCGATAGAAGGGGTATTTAAACCAACGAAATGGCAACATGTCACTCATACACAGCCTGCGTTGCCATATATAAATATAAATTTTTTTATAAAGGTTTTAAATCCAGAACTAAATCCTAGGAAAAAGGATTAAAAATCCGATCCTAAAGCCTTTGGAAGAATTTGGATTTTGATTCCAAATCCTAAGCCCTTCTTGTCATGAGGATTTCAATCCAAATCTAAAATCCTGGATCGAATCGGATCTAGAGATTTAGATCTAAAATGATCGCGACCATGCCCATCCCTGCCTACATATTATATCATTTGTTACATTCAGAAGTAGACAAACACTCAATTTTGAATTAATTTTATTAGTTTATTATACAACATACATAAAAACAAAAGGCAGAAAATTTAATTATATGAATAATACTTAAAATATGCTTTCTTGCTTTTTTGTGTAGATCATATAATAAATTATTAAGATCAATTGGAAGGGAAGCGTTTGTCTAATTCTAAAGAAAATTACTAAGAAATTTTCGGATAAGATGAGTAAATCTTGAAGCTTCGATGTAATTATAATGTACATTAATAATTCATATAACGATTAGAACAATTCAAGTCCATTTTCATTTTTTTTAATAAACTTGAGAAAGGTCTAATATCTATAATTTTTAAAAAACCCTGGAGGGTACGGACCAACCAAGCTTTAAGTGCCCGTGCAGGGGCAACTACTAGGTTTATAGATTTAGTACATAATTTTATAGAAAATTCCAATTATCCTTTAGTTATTAAGCAACTATTTTGTTATATGTTGTCATTAAAAAAATAAATTTATTGTGCCTTGAGACTGTTCTTGTACAATTCTCCTAATATATTAGCTCCACTTAGATTAATTTCTTCATATCCAGGCATACTCGATTTTGCTCTTGTATACCAATTATAAATATTGGGATATGAATTCAAATCGAAGCCAAAAGCCTGAAAAAATAATACAATAATTTCTTTAAAAACTTTTTTGACTTTGAATTAGTTCCTTTTAATTAGGAACCTTTTCTATGTAATTAATAAAAGGGTCTTCATATTTTATTTTATTCAATAAACTATAATATTTTTAGTACAATAATCCCTCCATTTACACATATAATTTGTTTCACTGAAATGCTAGTGGACTTTCAAATATTATCTATTCGATATTTTCAAATACAAGTTCCAGAGTGTTAAAAAGTATTAAGATTGTAGTGAGTCCACGAGTTGGGTGACACTTCTACCACATGAACACTAATGTCTTGTCTGTGAGGGTCGACCCTTGCCAAAAAACAATAGAGATCTTTTTAAAGGAGAAAAGCAATAAACCTTTGCATCATTTTAATATAAAATTCAAATATTTTATTTTCCTGTATTATCTAAATAAAATATATTCAGAAAAAACAATTTGGTTTTTGAACGAAAGTCCTATCTCACTTCTAGCTCTTTTTAGATAATTATAAATTTGTATTTGTGTTTGATTGGACCTAGCCACCGAAGACTTGTGCCTCTAAGCAGGTCGTAAATAAATTTATTTATTTATTTATAATTTCTCAAAAGGTACGATATAATAATTTACATTTGTAAATGACAAAATATTTGCAAAGTAATTATTTCCTAGAGAAAATAAAAATTAATTACAATATATTCCTTAAAATGACATTGATTTAATATTTGATATAATAACCTAATAATATTTTATTTTATTAATTGTTCTATTAAACTAAGCAGGTAAAAGTTGTAATTTCAAAAAGAACACCTTTTATATTGCAATTCATTAAAGGGTCTTCATATTTTCCTGTATGATAAAATAAAAATTATATTGATTAAATATTGATATTAATAATAATGAATTATATTCTTCAAAAAAAAATCTGGTGTGAAAATCACACACTACACAACTTTCTCTTACCTAAAATAAGGAAAACTGAGTGAGGTGCTGTCACAATGTACAGCCTTGAATTTATTTTGTTTAATAAATGAGAATTTCATATAACTCGCATTTTGTTTTCCAAAAGATGACAGAGGCCAGCCAGTCATCAAGGTGCACATGATCCATCATGTAAATTGAAGGTCACACACTATTTTGAGGTGAAAAATTATTAATACATCTTAAAAATTATCTAATTTATTATATGTACAGCCAATTTAATCAAAATCGTTAGAATGATTTAAGAGAAATTCACAAAAAACCTCAAATGTACATCAATGCAGTGAGTCCCAGGCATTTTGGGACGGATAAGAAAATACACTTCAAAGATCATCTAATAAGAAAATGATATATGAATTTTAATCAAAATCGTTAGAGCGGATTTTGAGAAAATCAAAAAGAAACTAAAAAAGTACATTAATAAAGTACTAGTACTCTTTGGTCGATTTTATTCAAAAGCTTCAAGGTAAATGTGACGAGGGGACCTAGCTTAAATATCAAATTTCAGGCTGGAGTCTCTTTTTCGTTTTTGAGAAATCTTGTTCACAGACACACAGGCCATTTTGGGAAACCCATTTTTTGAAACTTAGGGGACTTCACAACGTGTATTTTACGTTGAAATCTCGACATGGATTTTTTTTGCGATTGTAATACTTTCTCACTATATATGAAATATATATAGGTAGGAGAGAGAGACATCGCAAATTATAAATAAACAAGATTTTTAATTGAAGAAAATAAATTTAATTAATTTTACCATATCATTTTTATATAGAATCTATAAATTCTATTGTTTTTATTATTAGCTATTTCTTTTTTTTCGCATATAATCATTCATGTAAATCTTTAAATTAATTTATATAAAATTACAAAAATACAAATTTTGCAAATATAAATAAATCTAAAATTATAATACTGCAGTGGACTTATTATGGATTTAGTAAAAAAAATTAATTTATATATTCCTTAAAATGCTATTATTATAACTTTTATTAATAATTTATTATATATCTGAGATGAAGATAGACATGCGTTTTTTATCCGAAAGCTGAGGAATAAATGATTTATTAAAACATAAATTGAATAATCTTTATGGATTATTAATGGTTTGACTTTTATTTTTTTTTTTAACTATTTTAATGCAATTTTACAACGCTTTTATTAAATTGTTTTCTCTGTTTTCTGGTAGGAATCTTGTTAAACAAAATAAAATTACGATCACATCTAGTTAGTTAGCTAGAGCTTTGGAATTTTGCTTGCATATATAATTCAGATGACAATGCAAAATAGGGTGTTTGACATCCGTGTAATTCAAATAATATTAAAATGGAGGGTGAAAAACTCTCTAATCAAAATTTCTACTA
Source organism: Anisolabis maritima (assembly GCA_010014785.2). Lineage (NCBI taxonomy): Eukaryota > Metazoa > Arthropoda > Insecta > Dermaptera > Anisolabididae > Anisolabis > Anisolabis maritima. The sequence continues at coordinate 33,434 of JAAAKE020121239.1, forward strand.
TTTCTAATAAGTATACATGTATACAGTGTATATGTGTGAGACAGATAACAAACCTTTGAAATTTTGCATTCATTTGTAAGACAGATGACAAGGCAATTTGTGCTATTTGAAATCTTTATAATTCAAATAATTTTAAAATGGCGGATGACCCAAAATAAAGGGGGAAAAATTTTTTAATTAAAATTTCGACTATTTCTACCAGAAACTACTAGATGCGAAAAGCCTTAAAACATCGCCAATATACAAAAATATATCTATATTTTATTTTATCACAAAAACTAAAAAAAGTTAAATATAATAATATAAAAAACTTTTAAAATCAAATTTAAATCGAATGAATTTCTTTTAATTATCTATTCTAAATTATAGACTAGTTAGTGAATTAATGAAAGGAATAATTTATTAAATAAGGGCGTAGTAAACTATCATCTTTTAATACATCTCCGCAATCTCCATGTACACATATTTCACATTTAATATACTGAATCATATTTTCTGAAGAGGTCCTTTATAAAATCATTCCTCTTCATTTACTGACACAAGACTCTCTGAAGAAGGTAAGAGATATTTGCAACCTTTTGCGCCCAACGCTTTTAGTTTTAGTAATATATATACATTTCTTAACATTTTTGAAAAATCAAAAAAAAAATAATTTTATTCTTTTCAGTACATTTATAAAAGTGTTGTTTTTAAAAGGTTTTTTTTAATATTAATTTATCCAATCATAATTTATTTTAAAATTAAATAAAAGAGAAAAGAGTGAATCTAAATCAATTTTAACAATTACCATAATATATTATATATAGGCTATTATATCAAATATTAAATTTGATTTAGTCATTTAGGAAACAATTACTTTTCAAATATTTATTGCATTTAGAAATGTAAATTATAATAACGTATATTTTTAGAAAAAAGAGTTAAGGTAGGTTTTCGCAAACGTGGTCTCACCGCGCTACAGACAAATACATGCCTTTATCAATGGGAGGTATTCGTCAACGTATGTGAAATTATATCTTTAGAAGTGACCTAGAATTCTTGGTTCAAAAACATAATTTGGTATATATATATATTTGTTATATTTTATTTGGATATTGCTTGTAAATAAAATATTTAAATTTTAAATTAAAATGATTTAAATGTTTATTACTTTTTTTCTTCAAAAAGCTCTCAATTGTTATTTTGAAAATTAATTTCTATATGTCAGCAAATTCCACATTTCTTTGAACATAAAAAAATGTTATTGTAATTTGCGTCATGTCTTATATACCATGGATTATATATATATATATTTCAGAGCATATATATATGAAACTTGCGAGGTTGGACAGTCGATGGTGATGACGTCATTGGTTTCAATCTCCTTCGTTTTATTAACATTGAAAAATTTTGTCTGTTTTTGTTTGTTATTTGTTTGTTAAACAAAAATAATATTTTAAGAAATTCTTCTATTCTGAATGACAATTTTTGTAAATTTTTAATACATTTTCATTTGAAAATTACAAAGTTGCAATCGCATTAAAAAAGTTACATTTTTAACATTTGCTGGAAACAACCGAGCTGTAAAACAACTAAAACTCGACTTGAAATAAATACGGCTCTCCGTCTTGTAATAACGAATTCGAATTGAATAAGGTGCAATTATTTTGTAATAATTAAACAACCTTTAAAGATTTTGTTATGATTAAATAAGCATTTATAATTTTGTTATATTA
>JAAAKE020121240.1:0-15419 GCA_010014785.2 Anisolabis maritima
ATATTAAGTAACTTTTTTTTGAAAACTCGGATTATACACATTTGTGCTATATTTTTTCTATGGTAAAATTGGTCCAAAGACCAGCCCTCTGATAATTTAAATACATAAATAAATACATATAATAAATATATAATTAATTTTAAAAAGAAATTTTTCGGTAATTAATTCGAATAGATTCCACTTTCTTTTCCCAACATTTAATGAGAAAATTTTATACCTTAATTTGTTCATATTAAATTTTAACTGGATTGTCAAAAGTCTCATGTTTGTTAAACACCAGGAAGTTTTCAGATACCATTTACTTCCTAATTAAATAAATCCAATTTATACTATTGGTTATGTCTAACTAAACTGGATTAAATTCATTTTTAAAAATGATGAAATTTTTTTTAATTTTTCAAACAAATTTAGTTTTAATTGAAGAATTTTTAGCGCATTTCCTTAATGAGAAAGACATTCTCCATTTCTGAGTTCCACAGCTCTAAAACTACAACATTGGACTTGGATTTTTTGTATTTGATAGCTGGTCACTTTTAGGTACAGGAAACGATTTTTAAGATTCAAACACCCCGGGAAGGGAGTAACCATCTTTTGTAAACTACTATTTTTAGATAATAGAGAAGACAGGTTTAGCAATAAGGCACCCTTTAGATGCTCAATAAAAATTTGAAATTGGGACTTTTCGAACGAGGTTTACTTAATCATCTTCATTCCTATTTGATAGTTGTATTTATGCCCAAAAATGGTCAGCATGTATTTGAAATACATAGTACATTCAAAAACGACGAAGGTGTAAAGTCTATTACTATACTACTCTACTTATTTCTGATCCTGCCTTCTCTATTTTAATTACTACACAAGAAAAACTATTTTTAATTTTGCATTTGCTTTTAATAAAATTTGAGATTTATCTTTCTCTTTGTAATTAAACACCATACAAAGGTGGAATTGAAAAATTAGTTCAAAGAATATAATAACTAATAAAAAAGACAATTTTTTTTTATTAATTCTTGAAATGATTCGACAATGATCAGACCCATACTTAAGTATTCTCTCCAGGTCAAGTGTATTATTAATTTTTTATCCTATTGTCCTATTTTTATTTATTTTTTTTTAATTGATTTTTTCTTTACACTTTTATAAGAGGATTGAACTATAATTATTTAGATATAACTATACTTTTAACATTCATATTTATATTAGTGTTATTTATTTTTCAGGAGAGCAAAGGAGGCCGGTCTTTTCAGAAACTAGGTTTCACAGATCTGAATTTGGCTGAATTTGCTGGTAGTGGGCAAACATCCCGACGATGTTTACTTGAAGGTTACGATACTAGGCATCGTCAAGATAATTCTATGCTCCAACTTTCCATAAGGATGAACATGCTCAGTGGGGACATCCTTTTCAAAGTGTAGGTATTATCTCCTCGCGCATATTCATATGCTCCCCAATAGAATGAATAGATACTTTTGTACTTTACGACCATCATATATATAATATATATTAATTTAAACAACCCTAATCAATAAATGTGTTAGATCTATAAATATAAGAAATGCATATCCACCACGAAAGCGGAAAATCCTGGTTCAAGTCCAGTGGGCGCGAATTATGCCCAATCAAACACAAACTCATCTAGCAAAATATTTTTATTTTTATTACTCTATATTCAAACTTACATTATTATATTCATTTCATTTTTATTTCTAGTCCTTGTGATTGATTCGGGTGATCATTTATATATAATGCTCAAAATTTCTAATATAAGTATGAAATGGAAAACAGTAAACGAAGTATTTTGTGTCTATTATTATTATTTTTATTTTTAGTTGAAGTTTTTTTAAATCTCTCAATTGAAAATTTTTTTTGAGTCGCAAATTCTCTAGCCCCTACTCTGAACCTAACATCCCAAAATCAAAAATAGGCAATTTAAAAATAATTTATATTATTTAATTGGTAAGTATTTAGTATAGACTAGACCCTTGTACAGACGTAGAGGTCTCGCCTCATGTACCAATGGTCAGTGGTTCGCTTCCCCTCCTGAACGACAGAAATTTATTTATATTATATTGGCTACCAATTAATATAAATAAATAAGGACGGAGTCTAAATGGCTTCAGAGGCCGAAAAAGACTTTAAAAAAAACGTATAGTATATATTTTTATGGGATCTACATAAAAAAATTAATGAAAAATACGTTTATTGAATATTTTCTTCATAAAAATCGAAAATTGTAATTATATATAAAAATATTTAAATCATAAAAATTTTTAGATATTTAGATCATAAGAATTTTTATTTTCTAATGAAAACAAATTAAATGTTGACAATGAATTCACGCTCCATTTTATCATATTCATTTGCATTCATCTCTATTTAAAGAGACGACTTTAATCATGGGCTTTCATCGTAAGCTTTGATTAACTTTAATGAAGGACTTTTATCTGTATTCGGCATTGGGGATAATTTCCACTGAATAATGTGTGAATGTCCAACGGGCTTAATGTATGTATTTTTGTCCAAAAAACTATTTTGCTTTGCGTTTGTTATTGCCTTATTGTTTTATCGAAAAAGAACTTCAAAATATATTTTTTTTAATTTATATATATTTTAGGGAAAATTTCTTCCATTATTCATTCATCGAAATTCAACTTTAGACAAATTATTTAAAATAGAATATGATTGTCTCTCGCAGATGCGACCCTTCAATGCGGGGGGGCGTAAAGTTCAAAGGGTCAATCCAAGTTTTAAATTATTATTTTTTTATTTTCATATTAAGTAAGTATATTCACCTTTTTTTTTTTTAAATTTCTTTAGACACTTCAATAAATCGGATTAAAATAAACTTTTAAATAAATAACGAGAACAGTCATTCAGTCGAACATTAAAATTTTTATTGAAGAACAAAAAAGATCCAAAGGCGTCACTGAAAGTGGGTTAATGTTGTTAGAATTTATTTATTTGTACATGGTCGTGTTTTTGGCTGCCCTCGTTATTTATTCATTCATATATATAATTAAATAAATTAGTTACTATTTTTTAAACTTTCAATTTTAATTTTTATAAATTTTTTAATTTTAAATGATGCTTTACGAACGGATATATGAGATGGTTTGAGGTACCATGGTAAAACATTATTATGGTGCAACCTTGCTGTTACTGATCACAAAAATTCACTGATAATTCAATTAATCTTAATACTATTTATTTTTTTATTTCTTTATCCGTATAATTTTTACCAGAAATATCTTTTACAGACCTTCGCCTTCTCTCAAACATAAGCAACTTATTCCTCCGCCAGTCGCAGCAGATGAAGGCTTAGTAGCACCTGTCGAACGACGATGTGATGATTTTTCTTCGGGATCGCTAGCAGGAAGTATTGCTAGCGGGAGTTCAGGTTTTGGATCGTTGCCCAAGAAACGACCACAACTTTTTGCCTCTGAATTAATCACTGGAAATACTGGTCCAAGTATTATAACAGACAGTTTAGGGCCATCATTAGAACCCACTGTCGAATTAACAGAACAAATAACCTCTGCAGCTGCTGTAGCTGCATCAGCTGCTACAGTTGCTGCAGAGGAAGCATCTCATGAGCCTGGACATTCAAGAAATTCAAGTAACACCAGTCAAATGAGTAAAGCAAGTGGCTACAGCTCTTTGAGTCAATCACAACATTCACGTCAAAGCTCAAGCGGCGATTCTGGACATATAAGGTTAGTTTTTTTATGTTAATGTCATCTTTCATATCGATCATTTTAAAAAAGAAAAGCTTTCAATAAAATAAACAAATCATTAGAATAATCCTTAATCTTAATTGATCGAGATGAAAGATTCTTTTTATTATGTTTATTATATTAGCTTCTAACCAATATCCGGTATTCTTGATGATTTCCTGGCGGTATGAAGGGACAAACGCCATTCGCTCTCTTCCCCACCTTGTGACCTTTAGCCTCAAAAGATGGCTGGCTAAATTGTGGTGTAGGAAAGCGTAGTTAGGATTTTTAAAACAGATGGATTCTTCGAGAACAACAAGACATCCAAAAAAGCATATTAACACCAAATGTATATAACTTGTCAGCCTGACGGCATGCCATATTGTTGCATGCCCTTTTATGTGAAATTTTTCTTGCAGTGAATGTTGTTTAATAAATTTGTCAAGGCTTCGTATTGAGCTCTGATGCCCCGCAGGTCGCCCTCGTGGCCCATCTGGGCACCTCGTCTTCAGGAGGAGGGCTCGGCGACGACGGTGGTGGTTCAAGGCACCCGAACCCCAAGTCCTTCACTACGTAATCGATTAAAAGGAGTTCGTCGCCCAACTACACTTTCTCCTAATCCTATTTCTTCTTCCAATCCTTCAGGAGTAACAAATTCTCCGTTAGCCAATGGTCATTTGCTAACCTCTACTCCAGTTCCTTCCACGCCTGTTATGTTTACGGATCACTCATTCTCACGAGGTGTACACGTTATCACCTCGCCTCGGTTACTTCCTTGGTCGCCGTCTTCTAACGCGAGTCCCTTATCAATGTCTTCCGCTTCCGCCACCGCCGTCGCCGTGTCTTCAGCCCCCGCGTCGCCGGCTGCCTCCGCTGTCGCCTCTGCTGTCAAAAGGTACCTTTTCCCCATAAGCTTTTACCCATTATCCTTTATCTCTTACCTGGCAAAAGCTGATGCAGTTGTATTTCTAACGCCCTTCCGCGCGCCGACGCCGCCGCACACCCACATTCACAAATTGCTTTTATTTATCTTCTAAATCTTTATTCTAGCAATAATACATCTTTAATTGCACTGAATATTATTATTATTATGTAAGGGTGATATTTCATTTGCAAGTGCGGAGGCGACAGCGGCTTTGCTTGAATTTTTATTCTTTCCTCTAAAAGCCGCCTGTGTTTTGTATCTAATGCATCTAACCTATACCTCTAGAAAATTTAACAGTTTTCTCTGAAATTTACCTTTCTTCTTTGTTTTCTCTTTCTTTAGGTATCATCGTTGGATTTTTTTTTAGATAAAAACATCGAGTTTCAATTAGAGGAATGGTGATCGATTTTTTCATAATTTTTTCTCATCTCTAACATTTTTTAAGTCATCACTCATTATTTAGTAATTAAATATTATTTTATTGACAAAAGGAGGAATCCTTTTATTTTTAATTTAATAATATATGTTTTAAAATAGTTTAGTTCCAAGAAAAACATTGGTTTCTTAAACAAACATGTTTAAACAGCCTACTTTTCTTAAAGATAAATTAGATAAATATTTCTGAATTTCTGCGTTATAAATATTGTATATCGAAAGGTAATTTGTACATAGATAGAATTGATTTAAAAGAGATAAAAGTCATAAACATTGTTTTCTAAAATAAATTATAATAGTTTATATTAAGCAAAGAGCCTCATATAATATTTTTATTTAAACGGGGCCCTAATTTTTAAAATTTTGATTACTTATTTTTTCTATTAATTCTAATCGAATTTAATATCTCTTTTATATTAAAAAAAAGCTTTATAATTCAAAAAAAAAAAAAAATAAAACCCATCTAAAATAACATTTGTTCCAAATAAGAGGGGAGGGGGAAGCTACTACTTCCCCCAAGAAATTCATTTTGACGTCTACTTTATTTGAAATTTTATTTGATTTTTTTAAAGATATGGTTGCCTCGGATCTATCCCCAGCTCTCATCATAGGGTGAAATAATAAAAAGAATAGAAGCTCTATTACTCCTTTACATATTTTGTTTTAGACAGTTTTTCGAAAAAAAAAAAAGATAATTACTAATGGTATAAAATAAGTGTAAATATTTTTCTTTTAATAAGTAAATGTTTGTAATTTATAAAATAATAGAGATGAAGATTCTTTTTAAGTAATAATAATAATAATAATAATCTATCTAACTTTCTAACTTTTTTGGCATTTTCCAAAATATTCTTGATTTGTTTTTATTTTCAAATTATCTCTTTAATCATATCTATTTATTATATATGATTTTCAGCTTATTATCAAATTCATTTTAAGTAAAATAGAAATATAGCGAACATCACTTTTCCTTCGCTTCCCAGACCAATAATGCATCCGGCACATCATCGCAAGTTACTTGATAGTAGTAATCCTAAATTACCTACGGTGGCCACAAGTCCAGATGACCTCGGGGATGAAGATCACCTTGCAGCCACTTGGTGTACTGCAGCAGCTTCCTGTAGTGCAAGTTCTGCAACGACTTCCACAACGATCACATTGTCGGGGATTTCTTTGACTCCACCTTCGGGACCCTCTTCCCTTGGACCTTTAAGGAGAAGCAGTATTGTGTTAGTTCTACATTCATGTATATGTTGAGCATGGATTAGTATCGATGTACATTGTGAGATATTGGCTGAGCTAGTTCAATACATCAATCTAATAATTAAGTCATTCATTTTTTTTTCCAGTTTATTTTTAATGAAATGCAACCACCTAAATTTATGAATATATTTTTTATAAAAGCATATTTTAAGATAAATGAATAGAGAATATTCTTTAAATTAAATTTATCAATTTTTAAACAAACATGTTGAAAATTTTTATCAATTTTTTTAAAACATAATTGGTTTTTAAATATTTTTTCTGTACTATGATTATCGAAAGGTTTTGTACAACTCTCTCTCAACTTAACAAAAAAAATAATTATTATTCATTGTGTTGAAATTTTGCACCCATAAAATAGACAAATCCCATTGATTTTTGGCAAATATCAATTAGGGGGGTGCAATATTTTTTTTCTTTATTTATTTAGGTTTTCTTTATATCTTCTGAAACGAGGCTTTCTCCCAACTATATATACAATAATTGAAATTTGCCACTCTATTTTTATAGTTTAATTATTTTTAAAGGAGTAAAAAAGAATTTGTACAAAGCTTTTTGATTCTGGTAGTATATAACCTATTTTATATTGGCTACTAATTTATTTGAATATTTATGGACGGATAAATTTTATTGTTTACTAAATAATATAAATAATAATTTATTGTATATGCAGTGAGCAAAGCTCCTATAGGGGCGCCTTTAATTTGTATTCATTCATTAATTTTAAAAGAAAAATTGAAGAAACTTAATGACTAAAATTTTTTGATATATAAATATTGATACGACTCTTTCGATGTGCCAGGGTGCCCCAACAACGAATGACTTCTTTTGCCCCCACTCCGCTATGCCTTTACGTATGTCTTCGAAAGATAAAGAAAAATATTTTTCTGAATCTAACGATATATAAGAGGATTAATTTAATATATCTGATTTTAAGAGAAATTAAAATGTTGTCAAAGGATTAATGTCCAGAAATTTTCATAAAAAATTATTCTTTTGGGGCAATAGATATAAATAAATTAATCTTATATACTTTTGTCTATTTACTAAAAGAAAAGGCACCAAAGATGAGCGTTGATTACCTCTAATACTTAAAATATTTGGACTAAAATAGTCCAACCGTTGGATGTCTCATTATTAAATATAATACCTATTGGTAAATAAATGTATGATTGTTATTGCCTAATTATCTATATAATTGAAAATTGTTGATTATTTCTTTTTTTTATTTTTATTTTTTCGATTGATGAATTGATCTAGGGAAATAGATGTTCTTCTCAGAAGATGCACGTCCACAATTTGAATTGAATCGTTTCGCACCAGTGAGAAAATTATGGCTCGAACAAAATAAATATATATTGTCGCTCTTTTGTCTACTTTTGTTTTGTCAGCATGTTTAAACTTTATGTTTTTTCTCTTTTTATTTATAATTTAGTTAAAATTCATCATTCATCATGCGGCGTTTGCTTTTTGTATCAAAATCTAAGCTTTATTTATATATATGCTTGTCATTTTTTTTTTATTTTTTTTTTCAGCAATATATTTTAGATTTTTTTTTATTCAAGATTTTTCTTCTTTAAACTTGATATTTGATAATTTAAATCTAAAATTTTTGCTTTATGCTGCTTTGCATGTGCTTTTGAATTTGTCCCTCCTTATTTGCACCTGAATTAAAAGTAGTTGTTAATAGACTGGTTGTGGTTTTCTATTCTTTTTTTTTCAACTTATTATTTTTAATATCTTGCCTTAAAAATATTCCTATTAAGCCAATTTTCTACATATTAGAATTGTGTGAATATTTTGTTAAATACAATTAAAAATTTTTATTTTATTTTGTTTCTTAAAGCACTGTATATTGTTTTTCTAAAAATATTTTGTAGGATAAGCACAGCTATTGAAAGAGGGGGAGGGGTTGTATGTATTTGAGGGGAACTTGGGGTTTCGCAAAAAATACGGAAATAAATTTTAAGATTTAAGATGACTCTGATGACAAGCCTTTAGTGCTTTTAAAATAAATTGCTCTGGCAAACCTAGAACTAACCGTCTCTTTAAAGAATATTATCGGGCGTTTTGTTGGCTTGTGGATAAGCAGAGAACAAATTTGGTTGAAACCGGATTTTTACGAAATTTCATATTTAACCTTAAATAGCTTGAACGACTTTTTGTTCAGATATGTCTAGAAGAAATGGAAGTTTCTTGATAACATTTTATCTCTTTGCTTTCAGATTAGACGGAAAGGTTTAAAAGTATCATATGATACTTTCTGTACAAAAGTTGATCAAATTGAGATTTCATAAAAATCGGTTCAAATGAATTTCCTATACACTAATCTACACATGTTAAAACATGTTCCTCTTTATTTCGTGCATACGGTGTTCAAAATCACAGAAAAATTTAATATATTAATACAATTCCTTCCTTTCTGAAGGAGACAGACAAAACGTTCAAAATTAATATTAGAGTAGACTTTTTTTATTTATTTACCTCCTCACTAAAGTTATTTTTAAGATTATATATTACTTTTAGGCAAGAAATATTTTTTTAACATAATTGTACAAAATAATCTAATTTTATTTATTCGCGCTCTTTAGATGCTTGGCCTCTGACTTCCAGAATAGTGTAGATATAAAAATAAGCATATTTATTTGCTTAATTATCTTGAATATGAATTTTATAAAATTAGTTACGTTGTAATTAGCACAAATTTGTTTTTGAATCTTCTTCTCTAAAACTCTCCTTTATCTTGGTTTTTTTTATAATCTGGGGAGCCCCGAGAAAGAAACTTGCGTGTCAAAGTTTGACGGCCTTTTTCAACAATTATATATATATTTGTAATGTCCAAATGGCCGAAAAGGGCAATAAAAAATAATTATAAGTTTACAAAAACTTCCACAGAAGTAAGCTATCATAGAACAAAATAAAGCAGCCATTCATATCCAAACTAAGTCTTAACGACGATCCGTGAATAGTATGATTTGAAGTTTGAGTGAACCCATACACTTCCATACTTGATAAATGACTGACAGTCGAGTAGCAGTTTAAACCTCAAACCCCTCTACAGACTTTTAAACTTGTATGATCATATCAAGGCCACGGACCGTCTTAACGACTAGTTTGAAAATAAATTGACCTCTTAAGGGGCTTTGGGGTCATTTGGTTATCAATCTTAGATTAAATACCTGACTACTATATCCAAATTTTACCTTTGTTTTGAACTTGTATTCGAATTTTAAGGAACAGCCTCTATCTATCTAAGATTCGAGATATATCCAAGAATTCACATTATAATTTCTTAAATTTAAGGCCAAAAATTAATAATTAATTTTATCTATATTTTTTTTTAATATTTTTTTTTTTTTTTTTTTTTTTTCAAATTTCCAAACCTAAATAAACATGGATAAAAAAGGAGAAATTAAAGAAGTGGATTCATAAAAATTTTATTTTCTGAAGATAGCTAGCTCCCTTTTAATCAAGAATTATCAACTGCAAAAGCCTTGAAAATAGTTTAGTATAAACAAAATGAGTCCAATTGATTGATGAAAATGTTTTTCTTTTTATAGGAATGCAAGTAGTGGGTCTGGCCTGAGTGAGACGGGATCCTTAGACCGCGCTAAGGCTGCTTTGGAAAGGCGTAAGAAGAACGAAGAGGCTGGTTTAGGAATTACAAGTCTGGTCGGAAGCTGCGCTCCTTCTGGTCGAGTCGAAGTTACTCGGGTAGATCCCGATAGTCTCATTACTGAATTGTTAAGATCCACTAATCTTGAACCTTCTGACGAATCCGCTGAGAGTAAGAATTTTAAAATGAATTATATAAAAATAATCTAATTAGCTGAATTTTGTTTTAAAGAATTAGTTAAATATTTAGTGGTAGTCTGAAAAAACTAAACCCAGCAGAAGTGGTACGTCATTTGTAATTCATACCTAAAAATAAAGATATTTCATCAACTCTTAAATTATCTGTAAATAAAATTGTTTTATTCAATATTTTGATCAACTTGTTTGAAAAAATTGTTTATATCTTATGCCCTTAATAATCTTATATTTAAGAATCCCATAAGGCAGTGGTTTTTAAACTTTTTTGCATGTGCTCCCTTTTTTCTAAAAAAAAAAAAATGCCCCCCCCTCCATTCCAAAACCAAAAAAATATCAAAAATTTCAACGAAAATACAAAAATAAGTTTAAATAGGGTTACTAATAATAACCAGTTACAAATATCTCGACATTGATTTTTTTTACGATCTTAATACTTTCTCACTATATATTAGATATATAGGTAAGAGAAAGTAAAAAAATTATTTATTTAATTTTGGCGAAGGGGAAATCCCATAAAGAATCGATACTGAAGGATGAATCTGTTTATTCAAACCAATCTTATTGAATTCTAACATTATAGAAAGTTCCTTGATTTGAATTTATTTAGTATAAATTACCCGCCCCACAGTTTAGTTTTTTCCAAAAAAAAACTTGTGTTTAGTATAATTTTACTTGTGAGATAATATTTTTCTAAAGTTAATTTAGGAAATAGTTTACTCTTAAGGAAATATTTAGATTTTAATTTCAAATGAAGTACTACTTCAGCTGGATCACTTGTTGCCAAAAGTTGACATTTCCTTTCTTTGGTCCTTGATTAGAAGCTTAAATAAAAAATATTTTTTTCGATCTGATAAATAATTTCGTGTTTACATATCCCACACACACGAGATTATCACCACTACTTCTTTTTGTAATTCATGAAATTCGGAGAAAAATTATGATTAGTAGTTTTCCTATATATACAATTTGCATCTTATAAGAATACATGTGAAATTAAAATATAAAAATTAAATCAATAATGAACGCTTGATAAATTTCTAATTTCAAAATTAATTTTCTAGCTTCCGGGTTGACGCTGTTCATTGCAAAAGACGGGACAACGGCTCTTGGCAGCCACGAAGTCAAAAGTCAGATGAACGCTGGAGTTTTTAAACAGGTGGTGATGGAAACAGACGAGAGGTAACGGCGTCGAGGGGTCATTCTCTACCAAACAGCGTCCAACTCAACAATACTATCCTTTTTAGACAACCCTCTTCATTTCATTCTCTCCTACACTGTTCAAAAACATGGTTCATTTAGTCATTTATCATTTTTTTTAAATCGTAAGCTTAGGAAGAAATTATTCTTTAATTCCTCTTATATCAATAATATAAAAAATCCCTCTCGAATTTTTAGAAAGCTCTAAAATTTCTATTCATTATTTTTATCATTCCATTTGATATCAACTATTTCAAAAATAATAAATATTCATTAAAAGAAAATGATTCTTCGATTATTAGAAGGATTATAAAAAATCTAGATTAAAAAAAAAAAAAAAATTATTTTCAAATTCAATGAACACCATATTTTGACATTTAATAACAATAAAAAAAATTGATAGAAAATATAAATTATTTTTATCTAACTCTTGAACAATTAGAGCATAAAATTTGAAATTTTTTTAAAAACTTATTTAATGAATTTTTTATATATTGAAGAGAAAATATAGAATTTTTGTTTCTATACATTCATAAATAATACATCCCATTTACATCGAAATCAAAGTTTTTGCTAATCCTTAAAAAAAACATAATATAAACAAAATAACCCGAAAAATACCTTATAAAATACTCGATGTTGTAGATTTAGATTCAACAAATTCTATTCATACATCCTACCTAAATAAATCATCCAATAACAAATAAACAAACAATCCAAGTAGTTTTTTGGACATACGTGGATTGCTAAGGGCCCACGAATGATTATTTTTTTGTTCTCTTGTCGCAATCTGCAGCTGCCTGATGAGGGACGCATTCAAACGGATCTCATGCCGTTGGGAAAAAATTTGCCAACAAATTGGTGAGGAAGTCGAATATGAATGAGAATTTAAGTCCAAAACAGTCAGCGTTACATTCATTATTTTAGTTTCTATATTTATTCAAATATCGATTTGCTGCTTTTTCCATTGAATAAAATTCCTTTAAATATTGTTGAATCCCAAAACGCCAAGTCTGTCCATTCGCTAAAAAATAAAATTTCTTCCTTTTTATTCCTCTTCCTTTTTATTCCTCTTCCAAAAAATAAACCCTTTTTGATGATATTAAACAAATTTCATTTGTTAGTTATTATATCATTCATTTAGATTAATTCATTTTCTTCATATATTAAATTATATTTGAAATTAAAAATACCGTAACTTCATATATCCATTGTTTTAAAATTATTTTAAAAATTAGAGATTATTTTATTCCAGTATGATTTTTTAAAGAGTTCATATATTTAAAATAATAATAATGGATTAATTATATAAGGAGTATAAGCAGTAGTGAGCTGAGTGAAAAAAGTGTGTTCTTTATTTTTTAACACCAATAATGAATGTATCAATGTATCCCTGCCAAATTTTCCTTTTTTTTTCCAAGTTATTTGGTCCAATTAAAATTTTCTGTTTTTAACCTCTCTTTAAGTTATTTCTCCATTTTTTTAAGTTTCGCATCACCACTCTTACCCCAATTTTCCTAGTCTACTACTAAATTTTTTGATTTTCTTCAGGCTAAAGCCTTCACTTTTTTCATTTTCTAAAAATTTCCTCTTTTCTTAGAGGCCTTCTTTGTCCTTTCTCCAAATTTTTACATTTTTTAAATTTGATTAGACCTTTTTTTGTCAATAATTTTTAGAGAAAATAAGATAAACAAAGAGCTTGAAAATCATAAAAAAATTTAACTCACAAATTAACTTACAGCTCACGCTTCTCCTACAAAAACGACTTACTATGTAACATGTAACATTATCAAAATTATTATGTTTGATAAAAATATAAATGTAAATTCCATTTTTTTAACAAATGGACAGTGGACATCACATTTTTATCTTCAATCAGTATTTTTGCTTGTTACACGCAATGGAGCCTTCCTCCAGGACAATATATATTTATTTATATTTGTCTTTGTAATATATATACAAAGCTTTTGGTTTCAGAATTGAAGGAAATGCACGTATTTAATGATAACAAGATAAATTACAAAAATTTCAAAAATTCAAAAAAAAAAATTTGTTATATTTTTTTAAATTACAAATTATATTTCTGAGCAAATACAATTTCAAACTTTATAATAAATTTTCTTCTCTTTTAATATTAAGGAAGTTGAAAAACACAATCCTTTTATGTTTCTTGTAAATCTAGTTTTAAATATTTGGTTTATAATAAAGATAAATTATAAACTATAGTTTGTTAATAATTCAATAAAGAAAGACTACAATGTTAATCAAAAAATGTATATGCTAAAGCCAGTTCAAAACCTCATTTCTAAGATAAGCAAATTTATTTATTTATTTATTTCTGTCATATTGAGGTCATGAATGCTTTAAAGAATTTGTGGACCAAAAATAATATATATGATTAACATTTGCCCAATTTCTTCCCAAAAAAAAATTTATTTGAGTTCACGTCTTTATTTGCCAATAAACTCTTTGTTTTATTAAACTTCTTTGTAAATATTGTATTATATTAATTATAAAAACAGAGTTATCTAATATTTTTTGTGTGATATTGAAAGGTGACCAAGTGCAACCTTATCAATTTTTCATTGTAATTAAAAAAATCTGAAAATAAAATTATTTAAAAGAATTTATCCTTATTTTAATATAAAAGTAAGATGGTAAATCCTCTTATTTAATAACGCTCCTTCCCATGAAAAATCAGATAAGTTACTTATGAGAAAAGAAATTATAAAAATAGTAAGCAATTTTTGCAGTTTTTATATATTTATTCGATCATTTTAAATTATTTCGAATCGCATGAAGATAATAATTTTCCAAATTTTCTTAATCCCTTCTTTGTCATATCTATATACATGATTAATTTCATGTTCAGTAGATTATAATCCGATTTTGAAAAACATAAATTGAGCTGGTGCCATCAAAACAAATGCAAGATCACTAATATCAACCAAAAATGAATGATTAAAAGAGTTAAAATGGAAAATAATAACTAGAAAAGTCACACTGCCAAGGTTCTTAGCCACTATAAGATTTTTCTGAACTTTTCCCAACTTTTTCAGTAGGGAAGGCATTCAAAATAGCGTCTGAAGTTAGCGATTAGTTTTTTCTTCATATCTTTCTAACTATTTGTCCTTCAGAAAGATATCAAACAGTTTATAATTAAATACATCACAATTTTGATCTCTATAAATTATATAGAAAATAACAGAAAAACTACTTTTCAAAAAAAATAATTTTTTAAAATTTTTCTTTGAATCATTTTAAGTGATACGAACCTATTATAAAATATGTCAATATAAACGTTTTAAGGAATTTAAAATAGTTTTATTTGAGCTCATATTTATTAAATCAGACTAAAAATGAGGGAGTTATATGTAAAATTGCTGAAAAATGTCTAGAACGGATTAAAAAAAATTTTTATTTTGAAAAAAGTGTATTTTTCTTTTGAAATCTCGAAAATATTCTGAGATCAAAACACGGGCTATTAAATTACCAACAATTTACTATGTCTTTGAAAGTTATAGGACAAATACTAAAGAAGTTATGAAGGTAAAAAGCCGTCTTCGGTCACCAAATTGAATGTCTTCTCCTACTGAAAAAGAAAAACCTTTTAATTGAATTGAATTTTATACAAACATATGTTCAAAAATTATCTTTCTACTAATTAGTTGTTAAAATATGAAGAAAGCAGACTGGTTAAACCACCACTCCAAATCTTTATTTTTTCTGTCTTTTTAACTTATTTTTTCCACATTTTTAATCATCTCAAAAGAAACTTAAATTCTCCAAAACGTTTATATCGACATATTTTTGCGTTTAATATTAATAGATCCTTAGTACTTAAAATGTGATTTAAAGAAAAATTTAAAAAATCATTTTTTTGAAAAAAGTGTTATTTCTGTTTAGATTTATAAAGAGATCACAATTCTTGGGTATTTAATTACAGTTTCACATCTCTATGAAGGCTCTAGGACAAGTACTAATGAAGTTATAAAAGAATAACCATTAAGATGAAAGGCATAAAAGGGTTTACAAAAGAGCTGACTTTACAGCCTTTTAATCACCCAATTTTT
>JAAAKE020121251.1:0-15419 GCA_010014785.2 Anisolabis maritima
ATTATATATACAGCGTATTTTTATAAATTCGGCGGATGACATCCGCGATAGTCGAACCGCGAAGTAGTGAGGGATTACTGTATGACATAGGGACCTTGTTGCAGATTTCTACAAACTAATAAAAAATTTTTAATAACTAATTATTATTAATTAACTGAAGACAGATCTGACTCAGCTTTGAAATGTCATATCGTTTAACCCCCCTTTGTATAGAAAGTTGAATAGATGGTCACGTGACCCATTTTCGGATACTCGATTGTTTTGAAAAAGTATAGTGCACATCTAAGGACTCTGCTTGATCAGGCCATTTGGACAATTTCGCAACTCTATATGACGAAAAGTGCGGGTTTCATTTTCATTATATACAATACATCTCGTAAATATTGTATCTTATCTATATATAAGGCAGCATTCATACGTTATGTTTTAACAGATCATTTTAATGCTTAACCTTTAACACACATTAGCGCTAATTGAAAGCTCTTGTTCGAGAAAGTATTTATTAATATACATGCTTGTTTGTTATTGGCGCCAGTCTAGCTAATAAAAGGATAGATTTTGTCGCTTCGTTTGTCGTAAATAGTGAATTAGGAATTTCATTTTAATCAACTGTGGTATACTAGAATAAAGATAAATATTAAAATATTTTCATGAAATACAATTATTGTATTCTCTCGCTGCTACAGAGGCCATTTAAATTTATAATTATTTATACAAATATTTAAATCTTCGTTGGCTACCGGCGATCTTTCCCTCTCTTGGTCGGGAGGGGGGGAGGGGGGATATATAATACTAAATAAATAAAAATTTTCAAATAAAATATTCAAAGCCCAAAAAATCCTCTTTCTCTCTCTCTTTCCTCCAAATGTAGGTTGCGTGAAAAGCATACCATCTTTTAAAGCCCTCTTGTTCACTTAATTAATCTAAAAGCGGCTCAGCTTCTAGGTTCATGATCTTTATCATCCTTTATATGTTTCATTATAGTTATCATATAATATGTTAGATGGTGTAGATTTTTCATATTGTGAAAGTGTACTTCAAGAGAAAGTACCATTCATTTGTAATAATTCCAAATAATTTATTTTTTTTCTTTTATTTTTCGACATTCAAGTCGGTAGAAACATGAACGATAAATTTGACAGTGCGGGATTCTGGAGCAAATGGGTAGCATGCTGGAAAAGCTGGAGATCCTGGGATCTACACCCAGTGAGCCTGCGCCGGATTATCAAAAAAAAAAAAAAAAAAAAAAAGCAGCTGCCCTAAAATAACTATGAAAACTAATTTCTATTTCAAATAAAACTAAAATTTATCGGTTTATATTTATTTAAATTAATTGATAGCCTGTTATTTTAAGTAAATATTATTTTTAATGCGAACCTCATTATTATCATTATTAACAAGTACGTTGTCGCTACTCCAAGAGGCTTAAAAACAACCTCACATAATTCGCTAAAATATTTTAATTAAATTTGATTAAAAATATATAATTCTCAGAGATTTTAATTTCTTTTTTTTCTCATAGGGCCTATACATTAAATATGTTAAAATTCATGCATTCATTCATTGGCTAGCACTCAATAAAATATTTAGTTATTAACTCAAAATATAACTGCATTTTCAGCAACGCACTTGATTATAGCCCATTGCTATTTAACCCTCTTTTTATTTATTTTTCTACTCCCTTCACTCAGTTGAATGAAAATTTCATTTGTGAGAGAGAAAAAAATCCATTAAAGCATCCATTGCATATTTTTAAACTAAATTAAATAATTTTGTTTGAATTAATTTTATAATCATATGTGTGTGTCTTTGTGTCTAATTTGGAATCTGATAATTTATTCTGGAAAATTTACAAAATGGAGAGAGAGAGAGGGGAGGGGGTGAAGGTAAATTGACATAATTCTATCAATACATCTATATAAATTTAATACATTCACTAGAGTTTTTATCTTTTTATATATAGGTCCTATTTAAAAAAACTTTTTCTAAAAAAAAAAAAAATAACTCCACAGAGGCGACTATAAATTTATAATTTTTTTTTTTTTTAGTAATATAACAATCATACTTATAAATTTAGCACCTGTAAAATTAACAATGTTCAGGGTTCAATTTTTGTTCGTCATTTTTTCCAACCAAAAAGGGAAGTGTTATGATTTTAGCCATTGATGAACACGAATTAATTTGTTTTTTATTTTTTATTTACGAATTATTTTGTTTTTTGTTCCACGAATCATTTTTTTTAATATAATAACGAGCCGATAATCTGTTTATAGAAAAGGAAAATACATATTTATGAAATTTTATATTTAAAGAGAGTAGAATGTGGCTGAATATTTAATGACGATAGTTTTCATCAGATCCTCCGGCACTCATAACGGTCTGGAGAATTCGGTCGAAATGTCGAAATCAAGATTTTTTAATATCGACTGTTTTTGTTTTTAATGTTTTTTTTTTCATTAATGCGCTCTACGTTACAATATATTGTTTAAGATAAAAACATCTAAGATGATTGGGGATAATTTTTTTTTTAATTTTCTTTTTTCTTGACTGTCTTTCATTGCCCTTAGCCATTTCATATTTTCAATTAGTTTCAGATATAAATACCCCAATTTGTTCAACTTTCGGTAGTTGCCAACTAAAAGAGAAAATTAATTGTCCATACAAAAAGTTGATCAAATTGAAATACAAATATGAATATTTAAAAAGTTTCATTTAACAAAATTTTGGGGTTTCAGAAATCTAACAATATTTTTTTAATAGAATAATAAATGATTTTTTAAAAGTTTATTGATTAAAAAACAGGTAAAAAAGAATTCGTCATTTTGAAGAGTGATATTAAACAGAATCGTTCACGAAAAGAAACGATTCTCTTTATTATTATTTTAGTCTTGGGCATCTGAGGTCATATGCCAATTCATTTTCCATATATTCGACCGTATTGTAGATGATACAAGTGAATCGCCCATATTTTTTTAAAATAGAAGCCAATATAATTTAAATAATGAACTAAAACCAGCATTGTATCGCTACAAAGTTAGACCTCTGTCATCCTAACACGCATTGAAGATGATGTCCGTCATGTACGAAATATCTGCGCATTAAAGGATATCAGATCGCGCGATTCATTGCTACCTCGCAATTACTAAACAACTCAACTTCTCACTCCTATTCGTAATTTAAATAAATTTGATTGCACGGGCGGAACTACTGGGCTTTGAAACGAGAAACGAGACCTCTACCTCGGTTCCAAAGGGCCGCACAGTCTCAAAAAGTAAAATTGTGTCCATTTAAAGAAAAAAAATTACAAAAGACAATAAACAAAAAAGCCCAATTATCAGAAGCAAATCAGAAATTGAGAGAGAAAGAGAGAGAATGAATTTACATTTTAATTCAACCTTACCTAAATGTGGGGGGAATTCAAGTGGATGGCTGAGAGGGTGGTTGTTCAAAATTTGGGGGAGGATATAAAAATACAGCTTCCTCTCTTCACAAATATAAAAAAAATATAGCTGACAACCTCAAGTATAAAAAAAATAGGCTGCTTGCCTGCCTATATAACGTATAAATAGAGGGCAGACATATTTCACAAAGTCATTGACGAGAAAAAAAAAGTCAAGGGGTTTGTAGCTACAAATTAACATTTATATATTACGATCGTATTATCTGGTGGAAGAGAAAGAGATCGTTTTTAAATACGAATTCAAAAAATTCAAAGGGTAAAAATAAATATGTTGGAAATAAAAGCGTGCTTTTAAAATAAAGAATTAAGTCGCTGTAAATAATAAGTAAAATGTTTTTGACATTTATTTATTTCTGAAAATTGAAATTTGAAATTCCATGACTAAAATTTTTTTTTTTTTTTTTTCAATTTTTTTAGTTGAATAAAAAACTTCACATTTTCATTCAAATGAAGTCGAAAATTTAAAAAAATTTCTTCTAGATAAAATCAAAATTCTTATTTGAATTATTAATAGATACTAGAATATAAGCTTCGATTGTTACGAATTTCTCTTGTCATGGCATTTTTAAGGAATTAGTTAGTGGAGTCGAACAGAGAATTCCTGGGGACCAGACCTTGCATCTCTGGCCTATCGGTATGCATAGAACCAGAATAAAAAAATATTTTTAATTTTTCATTATGTTTATACTCTGAAATGATTGGCCCGTTATGATTTGACTTAGGAGATTCTTGTATTTTTACTGGGACGGCTTTCCGTTTCCTTTCTCAAAGTTTGATATTTTTCCAAGCCTCTTTTCTTAATCCAATAAAATAAAATAATAGGAATGAAACGACTCAAACAAATCCACCAAATTAAATGAATTTTATAAATTATAATTTCTTTAATGGAGAAGGGGGAATAGTAATTTTTCTGATTCCTCTAATAATTCTGTCTTCTTTTTAGTTTCATTTATTTATTATTGTACATTGGTTCCAAATGAAATGGACTCCCCAATTTACAATATTTTTATTTTTTTGATAACTGGTAGGGAATAAATAATTAATGTAAAAAAAAAAAAAAAAATGAGAGCGCCTTAAAGGAATAGCAATGCAACCCGCTCTTCTGCCATTCAGGAATGGAGATGTGACTCAAGGAGAAGAGAGACTACATTACCAGCAAAAAGGAATATTTTTCTCATAAACGCTTCCAAATTTCAATTTTTTAAAAGGACAATGAAGGGAAAGTCGAAGTTTTCTATTTTGTGTTTCTTTTACCTTCAAATGAAATTGAAAACATTCACTCAATCATTTCAAGGCGTTTTGTTGGGGATATGTGGAACTCTTTGGACTCGAAATACCATTTCTCTTTCAAACATATTTAAATGGGTAAATATAAAAAATATAAAATTTTCTAATCCTTAGATTAGAAAATTCTTTTTCCATTTTTATAAAAATTCATTAAATAAAATGTGAAGAGTAATTTTTAGAGCAAGTATCAGATTAGAAATATATCGACAAGTGGACCATCCCTGGAAAATAAAGCAACCCTTTGAGATAAATAAAAAAATGAAATCGATCAAATGGCTTGGGACAAATTCTGGGTAATGACAGACACACAGTCAAAGCAACAGCGCCTTTTGCCTAGGGAAATTTTATTTTCTATAAAAATTTAATAGTTTCTTTTTGTTTTCTTCTTTTTTTTTTGTCCATCATCATCATTTATTGAACTTTCCACAATTTGCATTAATTTTTTCCCTGTTGCTGCTGTTCCCTCTCTCTCACTCTCTCGATACTCTTTCGAATCCAATGACTTTGATTCGATTTGATGCTTAACAGCCCGCCCTCTTTTGTAAATACTCAAGCGTATTTATTTATTTATTCTCGCTCATTTGGACTTGATAAGTTTGGTTTACACCTTTTGAATAGATGAGAGGAAAAAGGGGACGGTGAAGGGGGGAGGGGGGCGATTGTGGCTCTTTAAAAACTTTTTCCTCTTTGGTCTTTGAAAAATAAAATATACATTTTTGAAACGAGAAGTTATTTATCTGAAAAGAGAATAGAATATAAAGTTTGACTTTCATTCTATTATTTAATCAAGTAAATTTAAATAGAAGGTGGTATAATAATAGAATGCTAAATATTTCTCTAAAGTTGTAAATCTATCTGTTATATTCTGTTAAGTATTAAAAATACAGGCTGATTCTGAATGATTATTCTCATTTCAAATGACAAAATACTTGCGGTTCAGCAATCAGATAAAGTTTTGAATTTGAATTGCGAGTTCGAAAAAAAAAAACTGTGAAGTGGAACCTAGATTAAGTTTTCTAAAAGGAAGATTTTTTATATTCTTTGTGGCTGCGGAAGCTATTTTAAATTTTAAATTAATACACATATTTTGAAAAAAAAATTCATATTTTGTATACTCTATTATATGTAACACATTTTAGGGGCGTTAATAAATTTAAAAAAAAAATTTAAATTGTTTTTGTAAATATAATCAATGGCTATCAATCTTTCCCACTCTTTTTTTCCGGCGAGAAGGGGGATATAAATATATATAAATTAAAATAATTCAAAATTTTCTAACTCATGGCCTTTGGCCAAAGGAGTAAATAAGATTTAATAAAAATTTGAAATTTTTAAATTATTGAATAAAGCTTCAAAAAAATCTCTATTAAAAAAAAACAATAAGAAGGTTATATGAAAATCAT
This sequence comes from Anisolabis maritima, assembly GCA_010014785.2. Taxonomy (NCBI): domain Eukaryota; kingdom Metazoa; phylum Arthropoda; class Insecta; order Dermaptera; family Anisolabididae; genus Anisolabis; species Anisolabis maritima. Next base: position 6,151 of record JAAAKE020121251.1, read on the forward strand.
CCCAGATCCCACTTTTTAGTCGTCGCGCCTCTCTGCGAAGCACTGGCACTTAGACCCCACTGCTCTAAGGCACAAGGGTGTAAAATCAGTAATTATAGGTGGGTATTTTATAGGAAACCCCACTTGAAATTTTTTTTTTTTTTTTTTTGCAAAAACTAATGGTTTTTAATCGAAGTGAGGAATTTTTTAATGATTTTTTGAAATTGATCTTAAAATAAATGTGCTTTATAAAATGAGCATCATTTGCGTGAAAGAATTTCATAAGCAAATTATTCTAAATGATATGCGTATGGATCTTAGAGACACAAACAGGGGGTGAGATTTTTTTTAGAGTTTTTAGGAAATCCTATTGAAATTTGAAAAGAGAAGTATAATGTTCTTTTTAAATTAAATAGTTTTGAGACTTATTTTTGTTTTAAGATACATTTAGTATTCAATTACTCGCCTATTCATTGTCATAGTTGAAACGAATATTTACTCTTGAGCATTTCCGGCCAGGTGATTGACTATATTCGGGAGAAGTAACGGGTCATGTGACTATACTCAGTGAGATTTCAAAAAGAGGGCAGCCAGAAAATTTTTCGAAGGTGGCCCAACCTAAAATCTAGCCATTTCACCCCCGGATATATCCCTCCAGTATGTACACCCCCCCCCCACTCAGATCTAATTGGGTATTTTAACCAAAATTAATTTCAAACCAACGAAAATTAACTATCTATAAATTGACCAATTCTAATTACAATTTAACTCCATGCAATTGGAACAAATTATATTTTAACTAATTTATCTAGTACTAACTATTCATTCAATTACAAATGGGTCCCCTATTAGATAATTTATCTATAAAAAATAAACAAAGACTGTTCCATTATTGTTCGAGATACTAACGGTTGGTGAAAAAAATCCCCCCTCTCTCCCTTTCTCTCTCTCTCTCTCTCTCGAATTTGAACCCAAGATCTTAAGTTTTCTGAAATCGCTTCTTTCACCATTTATGTTTTTGAGTTATTTAGACAAATTTGACAATTGGACCTCTCTAAGTTTAATCGAAGAATGGCCTAGAAAATCATAGATCCTGATTCCAATTTACAGGGAGGGATAGAAGTTATTTTTTTTAATAAAAATTAAAAAAATAAATGTCTTCATTATTCAATTATAATTTATTATTTCTGAAAATGAAACTGGATGGACTTGGATTAAAGCGCAAGCTCAAGTCTCATTCATTGTCAGATTTTTTCAATTGAAGAAAAACACATCCTTGAATGGATTTCCACTACATTGGGCCTTCAGGCAAGAGTGTGTTATATTTAGACGTGAGAGGAAATGCGGTGGGGAACTAGGCGGAGCCAGCTCTCTCTAATTGATCTAGTTGGTGGGGAATAGCGGGGAAGTTACTAGCGCGGGATAGCCTGAGCTTGTGATTGGACGAGAAATTCGTAGAGGAGGCAACTTTTTGCTGACTGTGTTTTAGAGTTAGGGTTAAGCTTTCTAATATTCTGAAAAAGCCTCGACTATAGTTCTCCATTTTTTAAAAGGTATAGCAGCATTTTCTTCAATTATACAATAAAAGTAGAGGCCCGTGAATAATATATTAAGGTGCCTTCGATGCCGAAAAGACTACAAAAAAAAAGATGACCACTGGCAAAGTTTGAGGGTTACTTTCGGTAAAAACAGAGGGTCTGGTAATAGGGCCGATACGGTCTTATGAATGTATATAGACTTTCGCCTGAAAAGTCTTTAAATGTTCAAATAAACATTTTCCTTAGAGATAAAGGTCTCGCTTTACCTTTCAAGTTTCGCTTCCCATTCTAAGCGATAAAATATTATATTTAAATCAACGGGCCCCAACCTTTTTCGTTTGATGGACCTAACATTTTTTCCAGGGCCGTTAAGGAAAAAATTTCTCAAAATAAATAAATAAACTTTTATATTAAACAAGTGCAAATAAATAATAATAATAATAATAAAATAATCTGAAATAAATAAATAATAATAAATAATTCTTTATAATAACATATTTACGATTTTGAAACGTTCGGTATAAAATAAATTAGTAATAAGCCATATTCGTGTTAAGAACTTAATTTAAATTAAATTTTTTAAATAGAGTTATTTCTCTGCGGACCGGCACCGGTACGTGGGTCTGCAGTCGGGATTTAAATTGTCGATGATAGATATAAGTTATGGCTATATGCAGTGTAGAAGACTAGTGCAGTCAGGAGTCAAATAAAACAGTTAAATAAATACATTTCGGATGTAAGTGGCACCCTTCCTCAAGACCTGATGATGCATGTTGACCATAGTAGCGCGTTGTTTGTAGGCGAACCGTCGAAATTTAACTGTTTTATTTTTCCTGGTGCACTATTCTTTCTTTTTCTATATTTAAATATTGATTGAATAAATCTGGGTGGGGCTATATGCGGAAAAAAAATTTCTTGAAATAATACTTCCTTTTCATCTATCTTTCTTTTTTTCTGAGCCACCGCCTCTAGTTTCTACCCCTGATTCTAGACAATATGGATTAAACGCACCAGCAGTTGAGGGAATTTTTTATCTCTTTTCTCTGTCCTACCGATATTTACCTACGATATTAACGGTAGGTGAGTTCATTTGCTCAGATATTAGTTGCCTTTTGCAACTTTGTTTTTTTTTTTTCATTGAGAACTCGTTTTTCATGAAGGAAGAAGCAACAGAAGGCGCCAGCAGCCAAAGCTAATTAAGATAAGTATTTCATTAACGCCTTTGTTCAAGTTTTGTTTCTCGGAGATTTAATTTGGAACGAAAAGTTTGACCTTGGCTCTTCTACGCCTTTTTGTATTATCTATATTTTTCAAAATTAAGTCCAATAATGCAGGCGTGGGTGGGGGAGTTTGTAATTAACCAACATCACTTAGAAAAAAACTAGTAGCATTTGCTTCTTTTTATGCCAAAAAAAAAGCTAATTTTTCTAACTAAATGACGAATAATAAACTCATGAATGCTTTTATTATTATTAACTTTTTTTTTTTTTTTTTTATTCAAAAATAAATGCATAAAAAAAGTTATAATATTTTTTTTAATAACTTTTTAATACCACCTACATAATCTCAACTTCTAAAGCTCTTATCATATTTTTTTCATATTTATTATTAAGCATAGAAATGAATAATGCACGTAAAAAAAATTTTTATTTTTTTTCCCTCAATACCCGAGGCCATTCAGGTTATTGATTTTATATATTATTATATGATATAAAGTAACTCTCGTATATGTTTATTATCTAATTGGTGACAAAAAATTTAATTAATTCATTTATTGGTTGGTGGTTATTGTGACTCGTTTGTGACCACAAATTCAATTCCGATTTTGTTGACAACAATACAAAATTTAGATTTTTTGAGATTGAGACTTAAAGTCTTGTCGTATTTTCCTATATAAAAATTGTAAAGGCTTGTAAAGGAAAGCAGAATAGAGCAAAAAGAGAAAGCCTTGGATGCCAAAAACCGAAAGAAGGAGACGTTTCGGACAAACTTTATTCGTTCATCTTCAGTCATTTATTGGCTTCTTCTGGTCAGGCTTAAAATTGTGATATAACAATGTATGTATACTTGTATGTATATCCAAGAGCTTCTTTTTTCTCTGCAATCTGCCTTCCTTTACCGGCCACGAATAGCAGCTACTTATTGATAAATTGAGGCTTAAATTTTTTTTTATTTTTAAATATTTTATAAATAATAATAATAATAATTGGACAATCATTAGAAATCATTTTTTTTTTTAAAGTAAAAAACCCCTTCCAGTAGCCGAGAGTTTAGAGATAGTGATAATGTCAATAATGATAATATTGAAAGGGGTGTGGGTTCCGGGCAGTCTGAAGAAAATTTATTTAATTGGATATCATTTAAATAAATACGCCTGAAAATAATAAATAATTGAATCTTAGCCTCAGATGTCAAAAAAAAAAATAACTAACAAACAACCTAAATAATTTAAGAGAAAGGACGTTGTTTAATTTCAAACTTTTTTTTGGATTTTCTTTAATTAATGTATTTCTTTGACTATTTTCTTATTTAGACAACAAATATCCTATATGTTCAACTGTTATGATAAAAACAGTGGCATTACATTATATGTATGTATTTGTAATTGATAGAGCGGAGCTCAAAATTTGATAAGCGAAGAGAACTAAATGGATGATCGAGTTTCTTATGATGGCTGATGAACTAGCATCCTCGCATATCGGTAAAAATAAAATTAATTAATGTTTTTAGCCGATTGATTGTTGCTTAATGCCCTAGCCACACCATAAGAATTTCTTTTATTCAAAAACGTCTTCTTTATTCGCAAAAAAAAAAAAAGAAAAAGAAATGATTTTGCCATTTGAGTCGAAATGTTTGTTCATTTTCTAGTGAAACCTTCTAAGCAAATCGTTTTCCATTTCCATCAATTTCTTCTTCTACGTAATGGTGTGAATGATCTTTCAATATGCCATTTAAATTTTTCCTCTTCTTATGTTGTTACACTCTGAAGATGTCAAGAGCTTCATTTTTTTTAGCTATTATAAAAAAAAAAGATGTATGTATTTCTCTTTGGATCTTTCTTAATATTTGGTCTAAGGGACGTCGACAGTTTTGTCAGTTCCATCACTTAGAGGAGTCTTTATTAAATTCTCTTTTGGGAGAGAACAATATTTCCTTTTCTTCTTTATGTTTATTTAATTTCACTTTTATTCATTTTTTTTTTAAGTCTTTTCGGCACTATATGCAACACTTGAACATATATTCCTTGCCTTGTTCTTTATTTAACTCCCAATGCTATTTAATGAAATAGAATCTAACTTTTCGAAGCTTTCTAATAAAATTGGCTAATGAGTACTTAAAATTTTACTTTTTCGTTTTTTTTTTTTTTTTTTTTGTTGGGATTTTCTCAAAATTCACTCTAATGATTTTTATTAAAATTGATGTATCATTTATTTATTAGATGATTTTTGGAATTTATTATCCCTTATCCGGCCCAAAATTTACTCTTGTATGTTTTTAGGTTTATTGTGAATTTCTCTTATTCCAATCTCCATTCTAACGATTTAGATTTAATGGGCTTATATAACAAATTAGATAATATTTAAGAGTTATTAAATCATTTTCCACCTCAAAATAGAGCGGGGCCGTCACTTTAAAGGCTCATTTACAAGCTTGCACATGATGGGCCCTGCGCACCTCGCTGGCCACTCTTATCTTTCGGAAACTTAAACAAAATAAATTAAAGTTGGATGTTGAACGGCTATCCCAAAAAATGTGGTGTGACAGCACATCCACTCAACTTAGGTAAGAGAATGTGGTGTGATATGCATTTAGTCTCATCAGTTTTTTCTTTGTCTTTGAAAATATTTTCCTTTTATTGATTCACGATTTCATTTCATTTGGACCGTATAGGCTCACCTACCGGGTTCCCCGTTTATTTACCCGAGGTGGTTTCGTGTACGGAGATACCCACTTCAAACTCAGCCGATCTTTGGCCGTAGCCATCTATCGGCACCCAGTGAAGCTACTTTATTTCTTAACTCTAACTCCTATTCATTTCCATCTAGCTCCATATATAATTCCACCAGAATCCTTTATTCCAACCTATTCAAGCTAGGAAGGATATCCTAGTTTGAGGAGGGACTCTCTCAGTACTCCTTGCGAAGAGTGCATCACTGAGAGGGAATCCTTTGTTCCGTTCCTTCCAAAGGACGGGGTGTCACAGCAACTGGCTCTCCTCGTAGAGTTGCCTGAGTGTTTTAATGTGGCGGGATCCACTGTTCCAATCTTTGGCATTCTTGAGGATTTGTTAACATTGAATATTTTTATTTAATAAAAAATTCCCTCCTTCTTATGCAGAACAGAACTCCTCCTCAGAGCCCTCTTGATTCACGATTTAAAAAATTTATATAAACCTAGAAAGGATAAATTAAGGAGAGGGGATTTCTCTCCGTTTGTGCTGCTTCTTCTTTTTGGATTTGATTTGGCCAATATTGGTCCGGAGATTGGTTGCCTAACCAGATGATCAAAAGGACCGTTCAACCCAATAATCTCCCCTCTCCTGAGAGAGTTGTACGGCTAATACGTATATTTATACTAACAAGCTTCCCAAACCTTAAGATGTTTGAATTAAAAAAAAAAAAAAAAGGAGTCTTCATATTATAATTTTTAAAAAAATCCATTTTCTTTATTGAATTAAGAAAATTAATTTTTGTTTTTTGATATTGCAAATTTAATCATCATCTGATACGAGGAGGCCTAATTCCAAAATGGAAAATATAGAAGCTATTAAGATTAATTTATAGATAACTCGGAGGAAAATTTATGAATACATATTTCGAACCCTTTTAATATAACTACTTGTTTAATGTATTAAAAAATACTTAACTAATATTAGAGGGATTAAAAATTTGATTTCAAATGAAGACATTTTTATGGATAGTGAGGAAGGCGGAAATAGAACGCCAGAATTATTATACAAACTAAAATTATACAATTTTTTAAATAGAACCAATTATAGCATCTATAAGAGCATTCCTATCAACACGTCCCCCAATAAAAATTTGAAAAATTTCTTTAACCAAATAAGGAGATTACATTTCCAGCATATAATTTAATTTTTATATAAGCGTAAAATTATTATATATATATTGTGTGTACAAGTATGAGTCTATGAATTTTATGATATATGATTTGAAACATAAAAATTCATTTTAATAGTAAACATAATGTATCTGGAATATCTGGAATAGTATTATCACGGATTGGTCCGCGTTGATTTTTGAGGTAAACTCGGCGTTTCGGCTCCCCTTTTGGAGCCATTATCAAGGGGTTTAAGATGGAATGGCGGTGATGGTTTGTTTTGGAACCAACCGTGAAATTACTATTCCATATAACCGCGGAAACCTTCCTTCTATTATCCCCGTCAAAAGTAATTTGATAACCGTAGTCTTTTATTTCATCTTAATGGATAATTAGAAAACGCAAATAATAAATAATAAAGTGAAGTTGATGTAGCTGTCCTAATTATCCAATAAGACGAAAGCAAATATAGATGTAGTCCAGTTACCTTTTAGGGGGATATTTTATATATAAGATAATGCCCGTTATTATATAAATCAATTGGTAGCCAAAATGATTTAATAATAAAATTTCATCGCTTAAGACGTGGAGGCGGAAAACCTTGAAACGTGAAGCGAGAGCTCTACCCCTGGCTAAGAGTCATAATCTTGGCTTTCTTTTGATGTGAAACATCGAGTCAAATTTATAGCATTTTGCCTGGCGCTTGGATGAGTAAAGAATATAACACGGGCCAATTTAAAATCTGAACTGATTTTTAAAATCCCAGAGGGTTATTTTTTTAAATAAAATATAATTAAAATTCCTTCGTAGCCATACGTTTATTTATTGTTCCAATTAAAAAAAAAAACACCAGTGAATATAAATACTTTCTTCCTTTGCACACAGCAGAGCTATATGCGTAAATTGATCTAAAACTTTTTCCGATAAATATTTGAAAGTATTTTCTTTCCCAGGTCACTGGAATTCTTTTCAAATTCTTTTTTTTTTTTTTTTTTTTAAGAGAGAATTAATTTTTACTTAACGCTTAATTTTTTTTTATTTATTCACACTCTCTCTGTGAAAAATGTGCATTTCAAGCCTTGGAAATTTTTTTTATTCATTTCTATTAATTCCGGACCCATCATACTCTTAGAATGCAAAGAAAAAAAAAAAAAAAAACCTTTTTTTGTTTATTATTTAAGCCGTTCAGAAGTCAATATGATTAAGTTCAGAAGGTGAAGAAAAGGATAGTGCAGCCAGAAGAAAAATAAAACAATTATATTTTCGGACGCAAGACAAATTTATAGCATTCCCTTCTTCAAGACCAAGTCTTCAATTTCATTACTTAGTGTGGGTTAACTTTTTAATTATTTTTTTTTAAGGACAGATTGCTAGGTCATGCCTTAACTTTTGATACATTTTATAGATAAAAAAAATATAGTATATTAAAAAGAATATCATATAAAGAGTCCGTTGCAATAAAATATCCACTCAAATTATAGAAAACAAAAAATAACAAAACAAAACAAATATAATTATATAATAATATTATATATCGTTTAATGCCGAAAAGACCAACAAAAAAATAATAAAAATAATAATAATTTGAAAAGATATGATGCAGGCAGTCAAGAGGAAAGAATTTTTTTATTTTCGCCTATCGCCGACATTTCGGGCGCTCATGACTCTTCATCAGGATCTAATTTAACATAAAAATAACATTCAAAAGAATTACTCTTTGATATTAATCAGAAAGAAGAAATACAATATTTATATTGTTTCAAAAATCCATTCTGGAGCTCACATCTCGTGAGTATGTGGATGTCGACCACGAGCTAAGACTGGTATTTTTTATGCTCTTCCATGGTCTCGATCATCAAGGATAATATTAACGCAAAAAGGGGGGAGAAAATTCTCTTTTCTCATAATTTATACTTGGCAATTTGCTTTTATAAAGTTAAAATAAAAAGTAACGTAAGAGGAGTGCCATAACGCTACCGACTTCTCCATGGCAGGCCTAACTTTGTGAGAAATTTATGCCTCTAAAAATATCTTTCAATAATAACAACTGAAATTTTACGACAGTTAGAAAAAGAAGATGTAAATCTATAAATATATTAAGGTATACAAATAAAAGAACAAGCTCGTAAATAAAAAGCACACATACTTTCAGCGGATTAAATTTAATTTTTTTATGTTAAAACTTGTATGAACTGGTCTTTTCCTTGATCTTCCTGTTGGCGATGAATTTTTGAAGTTTGAGGATTTTAGACTTGCTCTTCATATTTTAAAATACGTTGTCAAGGTACATGTGAAATGAATAGAAATTTTTATTTTTGAGATGTTTTATTGGCCTGCTAAATGATTTCAATCCTCAATCCTGAAGGGCCTCGGCATCCATAAATCCTCAGATATTACTATAATTATCACCAACATATATTTAATGATATTTTTCACACGTCTTTGTTTTAAATTAGTGTATTTTTTTTATATAATTATAAGATTTTAAATGAATTTTTTAAAAACTATGTTTATATCCTTATTTAGTACAATTATCTTTTTATTTTTTCATTGTTCAAAATTATTTTATATAAAAATTTTTTTTTTATTTTCTTAATTTGTTTTTAATTCTATGAGTCAATTTTTCAGCTTCATATCGTATAAAAAAAATTGTTTCTCTTATAAACGCATAGAATATGCAGTAGGATAGAG
>JAAAKE020121262.1:0-15418 GCA_010014785.2 Anisolabis maritima
CTTAAAATATCTATGTTACCAGTCCAAAGCACACTAAAATACAAAAAAAAAAATTTAATATTGTGCGTGCTTTTTTTATTGACTTGTATCTCTGGAAACGGATGACTTTTCAAATTTATTTTCTTAGACCGGCCTACGAAGAATTAATTTTTGGATGAAAGGCCCTCCAATATTTATTAAGAACTACTATTTTCTAAGCAGCAACAGGATACAAGCCTTAAAATTTTGTGATAATAAAGAAGTTTTTCAGGACAAATTTTAATAATAATAAAAGAAAAGAGGAGCTAAACTTCATTTCATTTGGACCGTATAGGCCGGGTTTCCCGTGCTTTCATGTACGGAGACACACCCAGCCAATCTCTGGCCGTAGCCATCTTTCGGCACCAAATGAAGTTACTTTAATTCCTAACTCCAACTCCTATATTCATTTCTTGTAGCTAACTACTCCCATATCTAATTCCTTTTCAACTAACCTATTCCAAGGATGTCCTCCGTGAGGAGGGACTCTCTCAGCACCGGCATATAGCCTACTCCTTGCGAAGAGTGCTTCGTTCTTTAGTCCCTTAGGACGGGGTATCACAACAACCCCCTCTCTTCAAAGAGTTGCCTGAGAGCTCTATTGTGGTGGGTCCCAATGTTCCAATCCACGGCATTCTTGAGAATTTGTTTACATTAAATATTTTTATTTAATGAAAAAATCCCTCCTGCCCGGGATTCAAAGAACTAAATTAAAATTATGTATTAATATAAGATAATAAAGATAAGACATCATATATGGAATGATTCTCTTTGCATACTTATTTAATATATTTACACCCTCTATTAATAGCTAACTAGAGAGAGAGGGCCTCAAGAAGTTTTATATTTTTAGAAATTTTCAATTGGAGTGTTCTCCCTGAAAATGGAGTGAACTTGGCGAATTCATAGATGATGACCCCGAATCATCCGACCAATCTATCTCTTTGTTAATTTACCTATAGAGTTTGTGATTTAAATTTTAAAATAATTTTTTATTGTTTTCAAACATTAAGATAAGATCAGGAAACAAAAGCGTGTTGATTAACTATGAGCCTACAATTTGAAATAATATATTCATACTCTCCTTCATCTCCAGTTGAGCATATATTTTATTAAAAATTGCAAAATGATAAAAATTTTATTCTGCTTTTTAATTGGGTGGAAAATTTAGAATAAATGGACGAGTATCGTCAGATTAAAATATATTTATTGTAAATGTCTATGGATTTTTATAGACAAAAACTATTCAATAGAAGATAAATAGCCTATTAATATATGTGTGAGTAATTTTGATTATTTTTATGAGTTCTTATATATCGATATTTCTAAAATTATATTCAATTATTGACATGAAATCTTTAGTTTCTTTTCTTTTATTTGACTTTCATCTGATTTTGGTTATTCCGGAAAATGATATTACAGATAATGTTTATAAGATACAATTGAAAAATAAATTATGAATTTTTTTATATAAGAAATAAAATGTAGGTAGATTTATATTTGATATGTTTTTTAAAACATCTGTTTTTTTTTCACTTGACTTTAGATTAGTGTATGAAAGTCGTGGGATGGGTTTAACTTGATATGAAAATTTAATCAATTAGAATACTCTCATTCATATTAGAAGAGGTTCTCAGAAGAATATGAGATGTGATACAAATTTTAGAGGTCAGAGGCGTAATGATAACTTAAGCTGCCGGGTTGTAAAATTTTTAATATGACCTTTTATTATTGTTATGAATTTTAAAAGTCAAAAAAATTAATTAAAATTATTAAACAAGCGTGACATCAAACATGTATGATAGATATGAAAAAAGTTAATAATTAAATATTAAAAATAAATTAATAAAATTTTATTTTACAACTTGGGGAAAAGGATGCACCATTGACGAAGATTAGAAGTGTGAATCGAATAGAAGATTAGGAAAATCAGGAAAAACTCAATTTTTGTATCAAAGTCAGAAAGGTGCTATGATTGGAATACTTTGCATACACAAAAGTTACCTTTCTGATTATGATTTATTGATTAAAAAGTATAGTTTTAACATTAAAAAGTGGGTATATTTATTTTTTTGATAAAATTAAAGATTATGGCTTCTAGTCATCTAAATAAATTCAAAAATATATAAATAATACCACAACAAAAGATGATAAATAGAAGGGAGGATTAAGTAATTTCACTTTCTCCCCTTTGCAAGGTGGGGAACACCAAAGAAGCAGATACGGCAGAAAGAAGCAAGAAAACAAGAAGAGAGGAGGGCATTGGCCAAGCGGAAAGTTTGTGGGGGAGGCATATAAAAGAAACAGCTTAAAGCCTAAAAGGGAGACTGCAGCAGCTGAGAGCTCCGACTCAGACATCACTGAATATGCAAGTACGCAGACTGGTAAGTCACTTTTCGGGTCATACCACTATCTCAAAAAAAGTTTAGCAACTTTTATTCATATATCTTACAATTTGCTTCTAATCTAAAAAATATATACCGACTCATTAATATTTTTTATTATTTAGATTGGGGAATCAACCTAACTTTTGACCTTTATCATTAGGCTATGACAGGACCGTTCCATTTTTAGTAAAACGTCCCTCATCCGGTCTATTAATCCTTAACATTGGTAGCAAATTTGAGAGGGGGCAAGAGGAACAAGTATCCATGGGCTAGTATAAGGAGGGAGTAAAGGAGGTAATTACCCCCCTCGAAAAATATTTTTTAAATTAGTTTATTTCTAAAAAAAAAAAATAAGATTTTTAATAAAAATAATTAAAAGTAAACTGAAAATTATTTTAGGAACTTTAGTTTATATCTAATATGAATATTATGAGTTTGCCACCGCTCCCAAGGGAAATTTCATCAATTTTGAAAAAACCGAAAAATATGCTGACTTTTTTTAGTTTTTCATAAATAAGTTCAAATTCTGCTTCCCACCAGAATGGACTTTAATACAATAGATAAATTGAAGAGCATTAAATTCTTGGTCAAATGAGTCTTACAATATCTTTATATAGAAACACACTACAGTTTGTATATTCTTATAGTGAATAATCTTGATTTATAAGGTAAAAAAATTTACCGCCCCACTCCAGAAAAATAGAAAAACACCCTTGCATAAGAATTTATTATAAAAAAAAACACACCCCAATATATAGCTAATTGAACTTTATCAAAAACTCATTTTTTTGGAAAAAATAAATCTATCCAGTTTAGATAGCAACATTTTTAGATTCTTAATTACTGTACTAATTATAAATTTTATATAATTTATTTACTAGTAAAAGATTGGTTAAATAGCATTTCGGATTTTTTTCTTTTTTTTTGGAGGGGGGGGTGGGATATTGATTTTCATTCTCCACTTTTAGGAACAAATGAAAATTTAAGCTATTTTAAGGCATGGTCTTTTTTAAAAGAGGATTTGATTTGTTTGCAAACATTTTTTGTATGAGTTCTTCTTCATGAACTAAATAGACCTGGATAATCTGTATTGTTATATTGTGTATCATTTAAAAAGTCTATATGACCTTAGATGTCGAAGACTTAAAAACAAAAAAAATTTTCAAGAACACACAGACTTAAGATAGGAATAATGAGACAGAGTTCAATATCTAACCAAGTTATCTTTTAGCCAAAAAATTGTGACCAATATTAGGCAAAACCAAATGAAATAGAATAGAATTTTGAAATTTTGAAATTTTCCCAATGCAATGTAATAAAGACCCATTATGATATATTTATTATAAATTTATTTATGATAAATGGGAACTTTTTTCACTTGAAATAGTATGCCTGGATCATTGTATCGTAAATAAATATAGTTTAATGACTATATGCCCTCTGATGCTGAAAAGACATTTAAAAAAAAGCTTTAAAAGCCAAGTGGTGTGGGTTCGGATCCCAGGCAGTCCGATGAAGATTTATTTAAATCATTTGGTGTAAATAAATTTCTGGCTAATAGGTATCGTAACTAAAATATATTTGTTTTTGTTTAAAGTCTTTATGGCGAAGAGACTTAAAAACAATGATAATAATGATGTCGATAAATAAAACATAATTTTTCCATATTTTTTTTTTTTACAATTAGTAATAATTTATTATTTCTTCTATTATAAAAGAGTATTAGAATATTAAGTAATTAAATTTTTAGAAATTAGGAAATCAAAACGCTTGATATTTGAAAAAAAAAAAAAAACTCTTCAACTTATTAAAATTCTTTTTCGATAAATCAACTTTCATTTCATTCTTTATAAATCAGATCTCTAATTTTGTTCAGATTAATTATATTTTAAATCACTTAATGTTAATAAATGTAATTATATCAATCAAACGGTTTGTCTTTTCCGAGTTAAAATCATATGAAAAGGAACAATTTTTTATGAAAAGAACTAGTTTCGTTTGGAAAGTTATTTTTTCATCAATTATTGATGATTCATTTATTCTTCAAAAGAATTTTTTCTTTGATATACGATCTTTATAATATTACTCATTATTATTTATTTATTAGTTGCATGACTTGCCTGTGCACTTATTTATCTAAACTTAGGTCCTTACCAGGAATCTAATTTTTTTTTAAGTAAAATGGTTTCCGGTAATCCTGTAGATCGTTATAACTCAAAACAGATTCCTTATTTAATTGGATTATAGTCTCTGGAAGATTTCCTTGAAATCAAAATCAATTAGTGTTTTCTGAGTTAAATCGTTCTATAATAAAAAAGTATGTCCAACTCATTTCGTTTTACTATTTTGATATTTAATATTATTTTTAATAGGTTATTTTACATTTTTTCTAAAGAGGGAAAGAAACTTTCAATGGGTAAAATTTCTTTACTAGTTTCCCAAAAAATTTCATAAAGTTGTCAGGCCATAAACGGCTAATAGGGAGTACCTATTTGGTTCCAGAGTATTAGCAATGACAAGGAAGGAAACATTTTCTTTACATGCAATTTTGGCTAGCTAATTAAGTTGATTTAACCTTAGCGGAGAAGAAAAGTCCTAAGGTCAATGTTCGATTCCCATCCCGAGTGATAAAATTTATTTAAAAATTATATTGGCAACCGTTTAATTTAAATAAATATAGATATACTCCAACGATAGAAAAAGACTTAAAAAAGTATTTTTTTTTTTTGGCGAGACTTTTGCTCTTTTTAATTGATTCATTTTTATGCAAGGTTCAAATTTTCAGATGTATAAAACATTGTTAGAGGAATATAGAGAAAAAATTTCTTTTTTCAGATGCTCTTTTTTGATTTGAAAATATTTATGACTTAGCCAGAGTAAAGAGATACTTTTTTTTTTAATTTTTTGACCAAGAGATATGATAAATGAACTTTGAAACTCTATTTGTAATATTATTGATTAACTTTTTGAGTTCCAGAAATTCCATTTATTTATAATTGAAAAATTTTATATTTATAAGCTTTTAATTAAGAGCCAAGGAAACATCAACTTTTGTTTGTAACTGATATTTTATATTAAATTCAAAGATGAAAAATAAATATATTTTCTCAATTAATAATTTTCTTATTAAGAAATCGTAAAGATTAAATTTTTGCAAAAAAAAAAAATATTAAGAATGATAATTCAAATATTTCTAATATCAGAATTATGTTTTTTAGTATTTTAGGTTTGAACTTTGAAATAAATAAATATCATTTCGACTGCATCGGTCATCACAAAGAGTTGATATTGACTTCGGTGATTGATTTAAAACATATATATATAATGTTGTCGTGTTTAGGGGCTCATACACACATACACAAACAATAGACAAATAATCTAGATTTTATTAAAATGAAAAAATCACGAATAACAATAAACTCTCCAAACCAGAGAGAGAATTTTATTTTAAGATGGATTTTATATTATATAGATGCGAATGGAAGGGAGACCCGCAATAAGAAGGGAGGAAGGAATTTTGGTTAAGAGAAGATGAAGAATTTGTCATTCTTATCTCGGGTAATTCGTGAATTGGGCCAGTCACATCTATCGAAAAAAATTCAATTAAATTAAATGAGAAATTTTTTTCTAAGAATTGAAGCTTTTAACCTTTCTAATCTTAATTATAAACAAATATTTTCCCATAATATAGAGAAGACAAAAAATAAAATCCACTTTAATCTCTTCCATTAGAAAAAAAGGATATTGAATAAAATCGGTAGTTTATAACATTTTTTTTTTTTGTTATATAGGGTAATACGCTCTCGAAAATGAATCAGATAATGAAACCAAACGATATCAATTTAAACTTTTTTTTTTTTCTTTCTGAAAGCTTGTCCAATTTATTTTATCTCTAAAAATAATATTTATTTTAAAAGAATGAAAATATATACGTATATATGTATATATATACTTTTCTTCTTTGATGATCAAGCGGTTATTCAAGGAGAGAGAAAGAGAGAGATAGGAAGGAGTTTGTTTTGTCCTTATTAGAAGGCATCTCAGAATGACTTTTTGATTTCTTGTCGGAGACTAACGCGAGTCAAGGGATGCGCCCTGAGGGCTTACTGACTACTTTCTAACCTGATTGTCCTTTTGGTTTCTGGTTGTAGTTGGCTCTCCTCCTGATCGTCCTGATGGCGGTGGCTGGTTCCTGGGCCGGCGGCGGCGGCGGCGGCCATCAGTGAGTTGCTCCGTTTATTTATGACTCCACCTGGAGAAAAAAATAAAAAATACCTTTCTTAGACGACCAAACAACATTTCCGTTTTTTATAGATATAAAACTACGATTACTAGGTAAAAAAGAAACTAGTTGCCATTTGATTTATAAGCATCGCAAAAATAATTTTACTTTTTTTTATCTATATATGAAACATATAATGAAAAGTATTGCAACCGCCTAAAAGAAATACACGTTTTGAGGTCCCCTGAGTTTAAAAAAAATTATGCTTTTTCAATACACTGATTGACACTAGAGTAGTAAGCTACTTCCTATTACAATCTCATTATTATAATCATAGCAATTTCTATGTTAAAAATTTTTTACCAATGAGCTCGAATTGGGCTCATTTTCACTTTCTCTTGTCTATATATGATATAAAAAGAAAAAATACTGCGATCGCAAAAAAAAGAAATCAATGTCGAAATTTTTTGATCATGTTTTAATGAGTAATTTTGATGCGTAATGCCCAAGCAACAAGGGTTTATATTTATCATGAACATATACAAATTCATAAGAAGCCCCTTTCCCGTAGTCAAGAGGTTAAAGATATTGATATTATTAATAATGATAAGTCAAGGGATGTGGGTTCGGATCCCAGGGGATTCGAGAAAAATTTATTTAAAGCAAGTGGATTCCATTTGGTATAATATGCTTAGAAAAAAATGTACCGCAAAATAATAAATAATTGAATTGTTTAAAGTCTAGATGGCCTCAGATGCCGATAAAAATGAATACATTATTTATAGCCTTTAATATTATTATTTATGTTTCTATCTGTATTTTTTTTCAATTGTATTTTTTATTATTGGTCTCCGTATATCTACGTGTAAATAATTTTTTTAATTGGATAATGAAAGGGAAATCTCGCTGAACATCCAGGTGAAAAAATTTATATACTGTTGCCGACGTTTTGATCATACCTCACGCTCATCTTCATAAGGATACAGATGTTAGATATTTACTTTTTACATCATGTTTGTACATGTTTCTTTGTTTTATGTGTAATTTGACAATCTAATATTCAGGAGTGATCACTTGGGTTTGTTTCCTCACTCGTAAATAAGATTTTTTGTCAAATTACACATATAACAAAGAAACATGTACAAACATGATATAAAAAGTAAATATCTAACATCTGTATTCTTATGAAGATGAGCGTGAGGTATGATCGAAACGTCAGCAACAGTATATAAATTTTATATTTCAATCACCTGGCTGCTCCAATTTTTTAAGCATTATGTATTAAAATTATTTATTTAAACAGAAGCTCTGAAAGCGGTCTTACAATATTTCTAACACGAGCCAAATTATTTTAGGATGATATTTTGATTTGTTGATATATTTTGAGCAAATTTAGTTGAACAGATCTTTTTGAATTTTCATATTATATTATGCTCCAGAAATATCTCAATTTCATCAACTTTTGGTAAAGGAAATGTTAGTTTATTGATGTTCTTATGTGTTTGTTTATTTCGAGACAAAAAATTTTTTAACCAAAGATGTTATAAAAGAAATTGATAGTAAATTTTTTCATAGGATATAACATTTTATAATTTGCAATAATTTTTTAAAATTATCCCTAGATTATCTATCGGACCAATCAGACAAATTAACCTTTCTCAGGGAGGTTATAATCGGTTTCGTCATCAATTAATTTTAATATGAAAACGTATCTCCTATTTTTCTATCTGCAATTATATTAAACGAATATATTTTTTCACCAGCTTAAAGATATTACGGTCTTAAGTTAATGCTAAGTTTACAATTCTAAAAGGTAGAAAAAAATTCATTTAATTTTATTTTTATAGTGAAGTTATAAATCAAGAGAATTAACTAACTAGTTAATTAATATAATGATAATTGTTAAGAATTAATCATTAGACTTCTACTTTCTCCTTCGTCAATCGTATTTTAAATTAATTTTTTCATGGTTTAATAACAGTATTTAAGCTAATTTATCACTTTTATATTAATATATTTTATATGGATCAATTTTCAAAATTTTATCACTAATCTAATTTGGGGGAGAATTTGTACTTGAAAAAGCCAACTTTTCTCTAAAGTAGAAGTAAGTTTCATTTTTTTCTCCACTATTTATTTTGAAACCCTGATAAACCAATGAGTTTCTTTTATGAATTACTTATAAATTATAAAGATAAGTGAAATTTAATTAGATTTGTTATTTAAAAGTAATATGAAATTTTTTATTGGGTTAGCCAAAGTAAAAGGTTAAATGTAAGAGATTGAATATCACGTTTCATCAAAAGTGGTAGTTAATTGTTAGTTGGAAATGGAAAAATACGAAAGTAAAACCTAAAATCTAATCAGTACCAATAAAGAGCTTAAATATATAATTTCATCAAAATCGGTTTATAATTATGAGATGAATTCCGGAAGCAAAAAGTATGAGTGCCTTACTCACCCACACACAGACATCATGTTTTTTGAACTCAGGGACAGTGAAAATGAAAAATCGGAAAATTTTCACAATATCAATAATTTTGCTTCCCCTCAGGAAAGATAATTAAAAAATTTAACTTATTATTATATATACAAGATCAGTTCACCAATACAATTTTTATTTCAAAGCCAATCAGTAAACTGACTTTTGGGCCAGCCTGTATAATGTTAAAGATGTAAAATTTATAATTATATATTGCGCTAAAGAAAATATACAAATTTATTATATATTCCTCATTATTATTATCAAAATAAATATTTTTTGGATATAGAATTTTTCCTGAGACTACCCAAGTCGTTTAATAAAAATTCCTTATTCAATTAATCGAGAGAGCAAGAGGAGCCCTAAAGAAGGCCTTGTCTTTATCTTCTTTTATTGTCCGATGTTAAAGCCTTTGGTGATTTTCTAGTCTCTAGCACGCAACATGTCGGCACTCCACCTGTCTTTACTGAGGATATCTTAATAGAGATCAAATGAATTCAGCTTTTTTTTTTCTTTACTTTTTTTTTCTGTTTATTGAATGAATAAATAAGTTCATCATTATAAAAGTTAATTAAATCTATAAAATACCATCATAATTTAATAAGAAAAAAAATCCGAGGGGGGATATTAATGAGATATTTTAATAATATTTTAATTCTTAATAAAATTTATAGAATTTTTTTTTGTTTCTCTTAGATTAGGTGATAAGGCCCGCTCTTGTAAAACAAGTCCGTACTAAATTATTCATTTTCAGAGATATATGATGAATGAAATCCAAAAATAAAATAAAGAAAAAGATTTTTTTAGTTGATATCATGGGATGCGTAAATTCGTTCCTGTTTAGTTTTCAGGACAAATGAATCAAAATAATTATCAATAGCCACTAATGGATTTTTCTAGAAATCCTCTAGAGCAGGTTTTTCAAACTGTGGGTCACAATTCACTTGTGGGTAGCCGACTAGATTTAAATAGATCGCGAAAAAATTTTCAAATATGACAAAAAATAATGTAGTGCCGGTAAATGGTATATACAACTTTAACGTTGTTTATTATTTATTATTAATGTGCAATAGAAATATATTTTTATACAGACAACTGAACAGAAATAATTTATTTTTAAATAAATATATTTTATTTTACAATGCATTTAATTTTGTTAGTAAATATTTATATTTGTGTTGAACTCGCTGTTTTTTTTTATTTATATCATTGTTCTATAATAAGTAACTTAGTAATTACTTTTTTCCCCTTTTAAAGACACTACTCAGTTGTATAATGAAAAAATTTCTCTTTTGAGAACGCTTGCTCTAGAATATGTCCAGTTGTTAATTTCTAGGGAGAAGTTCATGAGTGGTCGTGAACTGGTCATTAAGGTTTGTATATCTACGTGATCGAATTTATGTACCCCATGAAATACCGACATTTCCATTTTTTCAATAATTCTAATTTTTCTTTCTCAATATCCGAATGCTACAGTACTTATTTATTGGCAGACATTAATGGAATCCAAATAATAATAAAATGATTTTATATCAAACTTACTAGGACCCTAGATGGAATGGGGTACTTTATCTAGTGGAAGCAGCCGAATTGACAAAGAGAGCACTCAAGGGTTAACTCTGTTCTTTTCGGGCCAATCTGCGCAAAATCATCATGCACACTCAGAATAAGTTTGTATATCAAAAAATGTGAGCAATTTCTAAAGATTGAAAGATGATAACCTTTGAGTCTCTCTTCCTCTCTCTGTCAGCGGCTTTCTCCCGTTGGTGAGCCTTCCAATTGATTTATAGTTCAATAATCAAGGTCTATGTATTGTATAATCATTTACGTTGAAAGACATTTTTTAACTTGGAGTGATAGTATTTTTCGGGGTGTAAACAAAACTCATAATGAGAGATTTTAGAAAAATCATAAATATAAATATAATATATACGGTCAATATGTCAATACATGGAAAAAAATTATTAAAACTTAAATCTCATCTCACAGAAAACATCATAATAGTATAACTGTATCTTAATAATTTTCTTTTTTTTATTAGAGATTTTGACTTGGGGTCGAAGTTAATGAAACAGCTTGAACCATGAACCGATGAATTTTAAAAGTAAAATTTGGCTTTTTTAGAAGTTGAATGACATTTTATCGTGTTTCACTTGAATGAAAATGTATTTCTAAATTATACGCTTTTGATTTAATTAATGGGTTGTTAAATGTTCAAGCTAGTATTAATATTGGACTCATATTGGAAAAAGTAATACGTTCCTTGTTTTGTTGGTTTTTGATACGCTTTGCTTTCAATTCTAGTGTGACTAATTGTTAATTTTTGAAGAAAAATAAAAAATTTTCTCCTCGCACAATACGGGTTTTTATACTAAATTAAAGGGAAGATAATAATCAGAACGCGCCTTTTTGATACCAGAAAACAGCTATTCAAGTTCAATCGTTATATAATTTATTAAAATCTAATTCATGTTTAAACAAAAATTGTAGGGTAATTTGGATTCGGTTAACTTAATATGAAGGAAATTCTTAAGGAAAAATTATAGGGTGGATGATTTTTTTTTTTAATATTTAAATGTTAAATGAAACCAAGCTGATAACTTATAATTGTATTATTATTGACAGAGAGATAATTTGAGGTCCCTAGTGTTTTAATTTTGTAATTTGGAATTTTTAAACATAATCTAATCCATAAAAAGATGTCCAAATTACATTGGCTTGTTAGTAAATTTGAATCTTCCTCACCAAACTATAATTTGATCACAAAGATCACTTTAAGTTAATAAATTGATACTAGTTAGCTACCTATTTTTTTTTTTTTTTTTTTTTTTTTTTATTAAAAAAGGCGATTTTAATTAAAATAAACAAATTTTTTTTGAATTTGTCTACTAGGATATTTAAAATTTTGTTCAAATTGAGAATATTTAAAGATGCTAAGTAGTTGAATTTTAATCATAGTTTAATTTCATACCTATTGTTACTATACTAGTTATAATTTCAATATAGAACCATTTCAATTTAGTAATGGTACAGCGATAAAAAATTTTCTGATTAAATAAAATCAGAATTATGGGCTAGAAAAATTTGTTCTTTGATTACATATACATATGCAATAATGAAACAAAAAAGCTCATGTAAGAAAGAAGAAATTATTATATTAATAGAATATAATATAGTTTGTGATTGTTCTAGTAAAAAGGTGGTAATCCACGTGCCTGTCCATGTGAAGAAGCACAAACACACACACACCATCTACAAGATAATTGGCCATGGCGGCGGTAAGCATGTCTACCACCATCACTGAGGAGGTTCCCAGCACGTCTTGGTCCAGCCCGGAGGCTGCGCACATCTTCATCTCGGAGGCCACTCTGGTCACCACCCATCACATCACCCTTCAAATATTTATTCTTTTTCTATCATCACATTTGTTGTTGTTTGGAAGTGGTGTTAAAAATAAATACGAGCTAGTGATTTTATCATTTTTAGATAAATATTTTTTCTAACTACTTATGTTAAAAATATGGATTTTTTATATAAATGATAGATAAATTTTATTAAGCTCAAAGCTTAAGAGCTTTTATGGAAATATAATTTGGACAATTGATCAATCGAGCGGATAAGTGAATGAATTTTCTTATCAATGAAACGTTCATATCCATTAAAAATTACCCAATCATTTTCTGGGCAAGGAAAAGGAAATCAACCTTAATAAAATTCCAAGAAAGTTGTTATAGAAACACAAGGGAATAGACAAGAGGAGATAGAGATGGTTCCCCTTCCCTCAAAAACCTTACAGCAAATTTTCCCAATAGATTAAAAATTACCCAAGGATAACAAATTCTTTAACAATTAAGAGGACAAGAATAGGAAAAATAAGAGATCCCCCCCCCCATCTCCTGACCGATAAGTTAAAGAAATTGAGATTGTCAATATTGATTACTTTCAAAGCCAAGGATTAGGGGTTCAAATCCCAGGCAGTCCAATGAAAATTTATTTAAATCAATTGATCTAAATAAATATGGCTTGATAATCTGTATCGTAATAAATATATAATTGTAATATTTTAAAGTCTATACGTCCTCAACAGAGAGAGAGAGTGCTTAGAAATGGTGAGAAATTTTTAGAACTCTGTAGATAATTTGCAATTTTTATCTAAAAATTCCTTAGAAAATTATTACACAAACTTACTAAGTAAATTAGACTATTTTTGTATATGTAAAGTATACGGTGACAGAAAAAAATAGTTTTTGATTAATTTATAATTCATGGACCAATTACAAATTTTAAAAATAAATTTTAAAAAATATGTAGTTAGGTTTTATTCAATTATTTTTTAAAAGCTGAAGGAAAAATTCAATTTCATATCTCCTTCCTTTACTTAATTATTTCAGTAATCACTAGCTATGAAGTTAGTTTTAAAAATACAAAAGTAAAAGTGACCGGCCTAATTTACGCTTTTGAAAAGACAGGCATAGAAGGGATGAAAAGCCAGTCTTAGCTCTCATACATGTGAGCCTCTGAGCTAAATAAAGTTCCTAAATATAGAAATTAATCAAAATAATCAGTAATTTTCTTAAAAAAATTTGGAGGATAAATGGAATATCTACTATAAAAAGTATATCAATAGCTATATTTTCTAGTTATCACCACTTCTAAATTAAATTCACAAATTATATATATATTTTTGAGATTTGTTGTTGATATTTTGTTGTTATATTTTTATTTTTTTTTTAAATAATATTAATATAAAAAAGAAATATATATTTTTTTTAATTAAGAAGAAATTACTTATCCTTTAAATCCTTTATGTTTGAAAAAAAAAAAACCTGAAATTTGAAAGAGTTATATCAATCCTGAATGATTGTGTTTAGTGAACATTAAGTCGGATCGTGCCGTATCGGCATCTGCATGGACCCTTTAATTCATTTCCTGTGGACTATCATACATTAATACGTAATACAAAGAAAATCCTATAAAGAAGAATAAAATTCGTTGGTTAATTTCCTCTTATAATTTATCTTAATTTTCCTAATTTTATTTCATTTATTTTTCCTTTTGATTAAGTGTATTTATTTTATAGAAATGAAAGCATTGTAATGATATTAACTTTGAAATTTTAAAAGATAAGGTTGTTTTAAGCATTTTGAGTTTGATATCTGTGTGTCGGCCGTAGACCAAATTCAGTTTAAAGATTAGCTGATATTTCATATTTAAGCTTTAGACATAAATAATTTAATATATTCAACTTTTGGTACAGATCCGTCTTTTTTTTCAATAATCAAATTCGCTTTAATTGTAAGCAAAGGAGATAAAATAAAAAACTAGTATATTGATTTGGATCTGATCCAAAAGATCAAAATATTTATGTCGGATGCTTAAATATTAAATTATTAAATTTCACAAAAATCCCTTCAAATGAATGAAACATGTTTACAAACCGGAACCAAACCAATACTCTTCATTTTGTGGTGTCAGTTTCAGTTTAAATTTCAAGTTATACAATTTTCCCTTATAAAAAAATATACTATATAAGAAGGGAATTGTTTTAACTATTATATAATCTCACAAACCAAATAAAATTGAAAATTTTACCACTCTTTTTAAGACAATGCTGTTTTCATGCTAATAGGAGTATGAAATTGTACCAATTTAAAAAAAGAATATGCTTTTAATACAATAGGAATAATTAAAATTTACTAAATAATTATTTAATCCATCATTGAACATTTGTCTTTATTAAAAACATCCAAATAAAAAACCAAATTTTATTTTATTTTTCATTTGAATGCCCACCTACCGGGCTCCTCGTTTATTTACCCGGGGTACTTTTATGCACGGAGACACACATCTCAAACCCAGCCGACCTCTGGCTGTAGCCATCTATCGCCAACCCGTGAAGTTACTTTATTTCCCAACTCTAACTCCTCCTTCTCCTATATTCATTTCTAGCTAGCTAACTACTCCTATATCCAACCTATTCTATGCTAGGGAGGGAGGCTAGCACCGGAATGTAGCCTACGCCTCCTTCGTTGAGAGGGAATCCTTCTTCTATAGGACGGGGTGACACAGCACTTCCTCTCTTCATCGAGTTGCCTGAGGATTTATTGTGGTAGGATCCAAAGTTTCAATTCACGGCATTGTTGTTTGGTTTACAATATTTTTATTTAATGACAAAAATCCCTTGCGATCCTCTACCGATTACTTCAGAAAGTCCTCAACACATTTCATTTGGACCGTATAGGCTCACCTACCGGGGTCCCCGTTTATTTACCCGAGGTGCTTACGTGTACGGAGACACACACCTCAAAC
>JAAAKE020121273.1:0-15417 GCA_010014785.2 Anisolabis maritima
TTTTAACAGCTTGAAAAATTTTCAACAAACTTCCCCTACGGACGCTAGTAGCGTTGTTGACGCACGATTTATTAAATTAAAAAAATTAAATTATATATATATATATATATTAGCTACGCAGTGTGCCTTTGGCACAACCATCCAAGGGACTTCGGTTCACATAAGGGGCAAAATTCTCTACACTTTGAAAAAAATATCATGAAAATCCATCAATTAGTTTCGGATTCCATGCATTACAAACAAAATAAACAAAGTGTAAGGTGCATTCAAACACATGGGGCCTAAATCCTTAATAGAAGGTGCTCGTCACATTACTTGAACTTGTAATTGTAAAAGAATATGAATTTGCTCTGCTCATCTTAAAAGTTGAATTTTTAAATTAAATATCACGTGACAATTACGTCAGTATCGATTTAACCGCCTCTACATGTCGTAGGAGTCTGCCAAATTCGGTGTAATACACCCCTCCCCGCTACCCAAAAAAACACGTTCCATAGAAACAAACAAGCAGCAAGTTTAAGCTAGAGGCCGATTTCTAAATGGCAACGTCGCATTGCCAGCCATGTTTAAAAATAGACGGAATATTTATTAAAATTAAAAAATTAATATCTACGTTATTATTGGGTTAATGAAAGCGAAATTTTGTGTGAATAAAGTTAGTGAGATGGGAAATGTAATTATATATAGAGAAATAATACTGGTTTTAATTAATTTATAACTCCAAAACTAGATGGTGTGGCTTAACAAAATTTTGCATGAATATTATTTAGTGAATTCTAAATCCAACCATATGTCGTTTACCGAGGTAGTCCCGGTCAGAGAGGATGAAAAAAAAAAATAAAAACACTCACTAATGAATTTTATATCTACTATACTAATGTGCCCTAACGAAACAACGTGGCACAATTATTCTTCATTGAATACTGAATCCAACAATATATCATTTACCAGGGTGGTCCCCTATAGAGGGAGTAAAACTGCCATTTCTACACGAGCACAGATGTTAATTAATTTTTAACTCCTATAGTAACCGATGTGCCCTAACGAATGATTATAACATCGTCAAAACAATAAAATATATCCTATATGATGTGATATGAAAAGTGAGGTAAGTAATACAGAGGTGGCACCACAATGAACACATGATTGTCATTTGTCCAATTTATAACTTTTTATAAGACAGCTGTAAAAGTTTTGAGTCAAATATATTGTGTCGTTTGACTTTTACTTTAAATATAATAAACGTTGTTTTGTGAATAAGGATAAAAAAGAATTTCGTTCTGTTATTAAACACTTTCATATTGACGGGCAAAAACCAAAAGAGATCAAAGAGGAGTTAGATCGTGTTCATGGTGAATCTGCACCATCATTTAAGACAGTTTGTTCTTGGTGAATGAATTTAAACGTGGTCGTAGGAGCACTGAAGATGAATCAAGATCAGGACATCCGAAAGAGGCACTGACGAAATGATCAGTAAAAGTTCATGATCTCGTTTTAAGCGATCGTCGATTGAAGATGCGTGTGATAGTCGACACTATTGGTATATCAATAGAACGTGTTGGTCATATCTTACATGAACAGGTGTATATGAGAAAACTGTCAGCAAGGTGGGTACCGCGTTTGCTAGGACCAGAAACGAATTCGTGTAACCACTTCTGGGTACTGTTTGAGCCTTTTTAAGCGTAATCGCACTGAATTTTTGTGTCCATTTATTACTGTTGACAAAACTTGGATACACCATTCATTACACACCCGAAACAAAAATTCAATCAAAACAATGGGTAGACGCCGGTTGCAGTGCACCGAAGAAAGCAAAAATGGTTCAAGGTTATGGCCACTGTGTTTTGGGATGCTCGGGGTGTTATCTTTATAGATTATCTCCAAAACGGCAAAACAATCACAGGAGAGTACTACGCGTCGCTATTGGACCAGCTGAATAAAAAATTAAAGGAAAAACGATCGCATTTGGCTAGAAAAAAAGTGTTGTTCAATCACGATAATGCACCGGCTCACTCGTCGGCAATTGCAACGGCAAAAGTAATTGAATTACGATTCGAAATCCTTCCTCATGCACCTTACAGTCCAGATTTAGCTCTGTCCGACTTTTTCTTGTTTCCGAATATGAAAAATTGGCTTGGTGGTAAAAGATTTTCATCAAACGAAGAGGTGATTGCAGAAACAAACGATTATTTTGATGTGCTTTCACACCAGATTTTGTACGTCTGTATATTTTTCTCTATTTAATTAAAATAAGAGTTCTGATAAAAAGGAAAATTTAATGAAAAGTTCCAAAAAAAAAATTTACGGAGAGTTGCAGATTTTTTTAGAAAAGAAATCGGCGCACTGAGACCTGGTCGAGGTTCGGATGTATGTGGATCGTCTAGCCCAGCGTTTCTAAAACCTATTGGTCACGACCCAATATTGGGTCGCGAAATGATAGCTGCAACCTTATGTCAAAGTGAGAAAATAGTGAAGTTGGCTTCCAAGGCAAAAAGGTTGTGAAACACTGTTCTAGTCTTCCTTCTCTCATTTGAAATTATAAAATTGTTTTGCGCATATCTTTCTTATTTGTGAAATAATTCTTATGAAAAAAAAAAAAAAAAAAAAAAAACTTTCATTGACTTATAAATGTATACAAAATTTTTGCTAAGTTGGTAAAATCTTTCTCACTGTAGAGAATTATCCTCCCATTAAATACCAAAATTGGGTCCATATGTTGTGTTCGGAGCTTACAAAAATGTACACAAGAGGTTTTATTTTGAGATAACTTAAAATCATTTTCCATCATCCATTTCTCAACCTTATCTATACAATTTTGTAATTTAATTTAATTTAAAACACTCCAAGTTATCAGATCTTAAATAAATAGTGATGTCATCACCCAACAAAGAAAATTGTATAGGAACTTTAATTTGGGTGACGATATCATTAATGGCGATTGAAAATAGGGTTGTACACAATACTGACCCTTGACGGACTCCATTTTCATCTATATAAGGAATAGAGAGAGTTCCCAACACGTACTTGAAATAATACTAGTTTAAAAAAGAAAGAAACTAGTTTTGGAGACTGTAAGGATTATGGTTGGAATTCTTATCTTAATGGCAATGACTTGAAAATTTGATTTTCAAGCCGAATAAAGAACCCATTTAAATTCTATTGAATTATATTAAGTGCCATAATGAATGGAAGAAAATAAATCAGTGAAAATTAAAATGATTTGAGATAGTATGAAAGGAGGAATTTCGAATCATCTCTTAGATCGGGTACCCTTTGATCTACCTTTATGTAGTTTGTTCTTTGTTTTCCTTTCAGAACCACTTTCACCAGAAGAATCACCTGTTTCCGACTGGTCTTTGGTGATTAATTTTAAATTAATATTTTCAGGTAATTTAAGCCTTAATTTAAAACTGATGTCATTGTGGCAGAATTAGGAAAAGATGGAGGGATGTTTTCTGCTTCCATTCCCTCTTCCATATTTTCTTATGATACTTGATTTTCGTTTTGTTTTGCAGTCATCAATTCTTCTAGTTTTTTTATTAGGGTTTGGACTTGCACTTGTAAACATTTTGCCATTTTTTTAAGGTTCGTACAGGAAGAGAAGGGGCTGTTATTTTTGACTAAATCTGTGTAGGTATTTTGATGTGCTTTTTCATATTGTTTTTTAGCCATAAAATAGTAAATATTTTGAATAACTGTATGTAATATTTATAACCTCCTTTTCCCTGAAAGATTTTGGACATTTACGGTCAAAAGATTTATACATTTTGGTTCGGTCTGCCAAGACTTATCTTTATGAAATCTTATACTCGTATAGGTAGAACTACTCGGAGGAGCTGGATCGGGCCACGATCACAGATACCTAATTATTAGGTTGTAAAAAAATAAATGGCGGGTTTCAACATGCATATATCTTAGCTTAATTAGAATTTTATTAGTCGATATAGGAACCATTAACATCAACACATTTCTGCGAGAAAAATGTTTATATTTACCAGTGCTATAGAAATCCGCGTTCTGGAGGCGACGAAGGCATTTATAACGGCATCTCGATTGTTGAAGTTTTTGCCCCGTAAGAAGTTTTATAGATGCCTGAAAAAGTGGCAGTTGGTGAGCGAGAAGTCTGGTGAGTATGGTGGTTTCAAGCAGCGTTCCTAACCCAACTCCTACAACTTTTGCACCATTTATTGTACGACATATGGACGAGTGTCATCATGAAGAAGTATTGGGCCTTTTCTATTGACCAAAGCCGAGCATATGATGGAGCTTTATGTGCATTTCGTTGATTTGATAGCAATACTTATCTGCCGTAATTGTTTCACCATTATACAATAAGCTGTAATAGATCAAACAAGCAGCAGACCACAAAACAGTAACTTTCTGTTGGTGCAATTTTGGCTTTGTGAAGTTTTGTGGAGCTTCATCGCAATTTAACCATTTAACTGAACGTCGCATATTGTCGGAGAATCCGTTTTACATCTCACGTCTCGAACTTTTTTATTTCCCAATTGCTCAGAAGTGGTTGGAAATAGTCATGGCTGATATGTTTGCTATAGAAGCAGGGCAAGCTCCCTAACAGTTGTACCCAATCCACTTTAACTAATGCCTTCAATTGTTCATTATCAATGGCAGGTTTTCGCCCCCGACGTTCTTAAACTTTGAGATCTTCAACTCCACATAGAAACATTTGAAATCAACGTTCAGCTGTACGTTCCCTTGTTGTTCCTTGGCCGAAGACATGGTTGATGATTCGAGCAGTTTTTACATCTTTACGACCCATCTTGAAATCATATAAGCAAATCGCACAGATTTTTTTATTTTCCACCTTATCATTAACACATTGAAAAGTGGTAAAAAAGTGTTCAAAAATCAAAAAGTATTGACAGGTAGGGCGAAAAACGCTCTTTAAAATTATAATGTAACAAAAATTTATTTAAAAATTTATCAACGAAAATTAAAATAACAAAAACCGTAATTTATTTCTTTACATCCTAATATGTCTGTGAGTATCTCAACAGTCAACAAATCTGGTGTAACGGCCGCAGATCTCACAACTTTCTCAATCAATCAATTAATTCGTTCCAGGATTTACAAATTTTGGAAAAAAAATCATTTGCATACAATTTATATTTTTTTTTTTTTGATGGTTTTACAAATAAATTGTAAATAATGGTTTATTGAAGAAAACCGCGGTTCGTATAAGTTTGTATCTAGAGGGATATCAAAAAAGTTCGTATGTAGAGCGGTTCGTAAGTCGAGGTACCACTGTACTGATTGGCCGATTTTAGACTTCAGAAGCTTCGAGGTGCAAACGACGATACCCAGCTTAAATATAAAATTTCAGCTTCTAGACTCTGTTTTTGAGAAATCTTGTTCACAGACAGACAGAAAGACCATTTTACGAAACCCATTTTTTTAAACTCGGGGTACTTCAAAACGTGTATTTCCGTTGAAATCTCGACATTTATTATTTTCGTGATCGTAATACTTTCTCACTATATGAATATATTTTATATATAGGTAAGAGAAAGTAAAATGGGTATCGCAAAATGTTTGGTTGGTGCGTGTGAACAAGATTTCTCAAAAACAGAGTCTAGATGCTGAAATTTTATATTTAAGATATATGAATTTTAATCAAAATCTTTAGAGCGAATTTTGAGAAAATCTAAAAAACTAAAAAAGTACGTACATCAGTAAACTTCTAATACTGGTTGACCGACTCAGAAGTTTCAAGGTGCAAGCGACGAGGATACGTACTTTAAATATAAAATTTCAGCCTCTAGACTCTTTGTTTTTGTGAAATCTTGTTCACAGTCACCGACCAACTATTTTGAGATACCCATTTTACTTGCTCTTACCTCTCTATAAAATATATTAATATAGTGAGAAAGTATTACGATCGCGAAA
This sequence comes from Anisolabis maritima, assembly GCA_010014785.2. Classification (NCBI taxonomy): domain Eukaryota; kingdom Metazoa; phylum Arthropoda; class Insecta; order Dermaptera; family Anisolabididae; genus Anisolabis; species Anisolabis maritima. The sequence continues at coordinate 5,908 of JAAAKE020121273.1, forward strand.
ATAATGGATGTCGAGATTACAACAGAAATACATGTTTTGAGGTATCCTGAGTCTAAAAAACTGGGTTTCTCAAAATGGTCTATCTGTCTGTCTATATGTGAACAATATTTCTCAAAAACGTAAAGACATAAGTCGCTGAAATTTTATATTTAAACTAAGTATCTTTGGCGCTTGAACCTTGAAGATTTTTAATAAAATCGGCCAATGGGTACTATTACTTTACTGATGTACTTTTTTAGTTTTTTTTTTATTTGCTCAAAATTCCATCTAACGATTTTGCTTAAAATTCATATATCAATTATTTATTAGATGGTCTTTGAAATGAATTACCCTTATCCGACCCAAAATTGTCTGGGACACACTTTTACTTTCGTACGTCTTTGGCTTATTTTCTCTTAAACTAGTCTAACAATTTTGATTAAATTAAGTACATATAATAAATTAGATAATCTTAAGATCTTTATTTTGATGATCTTAAAATTTATTAATTGAACATTATGACTGACCGGAACTATGTCGAGAGAGAGTGGAGGAAGTTCTTTTATAACAATTTCAAACCTTAGGTCAGCCAAATTTGCATGTTCCCAGTAGATTTAATATACTAGTTCTACACGTGTAGCCATAAAATGAGTTAGGTTTGCAGTTTCTGTGGGAACAACTACACGCATAAGCCTGGTGGAAAATTTTATTTTGTTATTCGAGTTTCTTTTTATCAAAAATAGATTTTTAAATAACTTTTAAATTTCCAAAAAGTCTCTCTCTTCTCATAGTTATAGCGTCACAACAATAGTGTTGGGTCCTCATTTTAAAGGATTATCTCTACTTTATCTGATTCACTTCGCATTTCGCTTGGGCACATCTCTTATGCTCTACCTATCTCTTATTTATGCTTTTAAAAGAGGCAAATTATATTCCTTCAAATTGCTAAATTAAAAATCTTATAAATTTTTAAAATTTTTACTTTTTTATTTTCTTTTAAATTAATTTAATTAAATATAGGATTTTCGCCTGGTTATTATTTTCTCTAACAATATTGTTCAAATTGGCTGTACATTGTTCTATTAAGAGATGAATTAGAGGACTAAATACGGGCCCGCAGCAAAAATTCTGGTGTGACAACACATCACTCAACTTTCTTTGCCTTAGCTAAGAGAAAGTTGTGTGATGTGCGTTTAATCACGCCCGATTTTTTAAATTATGAACTAGTAAAAATTATGTATAAAAAATATAGGAGTGAAAGAGAAACACCATGCGAGGGGAGAGGATTTAGTTCCTTTTCCCACCGTGTTGGCGCCATCGCTGCGGCTGAAATAAGGAAATTTTCAAAGCATGAGAGTTGCAGATCTCTATTATCTCGGGACGAAAAGTGAATGACATTAAAGGTAGCAGGTGTGCAATATCGCTGGAAGACTCGACAGCGGCTGCCCTTCAAATAAGGAGAGGTAAATAAGCGGGCTCCCCACCAATTTTATGACTGGCTCCCCCACGCGGTCGCCTACCCTCCCTCCTCGCTATGCATAGTCAGTGAAAGTGGCATGATCGCAAGCAAAGCGACCTGTTTGATCAGTACATGTTAAACCGCTTATGTTATTATTTTATCAGGATCCTAATTTGGTAAGCTTATCTCATTTGATTTGATAATTGTCTTTAATTCTCTCAATTGCATATATAGGCAAATGCAAAAAAAAATCATTAAAATCTTGGTGAATGCGATTAACCCCCTATAAACCTTCGTTCCCTTCATTCTGTTCCACCTGTTGAATATATATACATATATATATATATATATAGATAGATAGATATATGAGAACATCATATGAGTAACATTCCGTAGGGAACGCCAGCAGCTTTCTTCTTTTTTCATATCCTCTTCTTAAATTATTATTAGATGTTGTTGTTAGTGGTGTTTGGTTCGGGTTGTCAACCTAAAAAGAGTTAAAAATATTTTTTTTAAAAACTTGAATGAGACTTAAGGACCACACCTTAACACTTAAAATAGAATATTACCTGTAATACAATGCAGGTGATTAAATCCATTTCTTAAAAATTGTTCTAATTTAATAATTTATCACCATCGTTTATTTTAATTTAAAGATCAGATTATCAAGTTATGTATAAATATTTTCACATACATTCTTATATAATTTACTATTAACTACTATAAAAACATGTCATAAGTAAAAAAACATTTGCATTCATTTTAAATATTTACGAAAAAAAATTTTCATTCACTAAAATAGCATAATTTTAAATAGGGGGTAGTTATTAAATCTTACCTTTTGAAACCAAATTCCCAGTCATATCATTTAAGACAGATTCCCAAAAATTTTCGCCTACTGTCCCCTTAAAAAAATACACTCACCCCTTGCAAATCAAAATTTCATGAGCAAACAAGAAAGATGAAATGTAGTCTGTAATCACTATATTTCTACCTACTCCAGATATATAACCGGAAAGCCTGTTTTGTAAATAAGACACCATGGAGCATGAAGTAACAAAATTATTTAATAAAATCAACATAGAATAACAAACACATCACTCAATAAGTCCCGAAGTTAACTACTAAAAAAACATTTTTTTTTTTGCAAAATTCGACTTTATACAACATACTCTCCTTCAAGAGTGATACATTCATTTTAACGCTTCTCTAACATTTCGATGCCTTTTTTGTAGAACGATTAATCTTTAGACCCAAAATAGGCGCTTGTTGCGGCTATAACTTGAGCATTTGACACAAATCTCTTTCTCTGGAACATTTTTTTGAGGTCTATGAATAGGTAGTAGTCTGGGAGTCAGATCCGGTGAATACGGTGGATGGGGAAGCAATTCGAACTTCAATTCGTGCAATTTTGCCGTAGCTTACGACTTGTGACACAGGGTATTGTCTTGGTGAAAAAGCACTTTTTGGCATATTCGCTTTTGATGGTCTTTATTTCTCAAGATATTCGATGAGTAAAATACCTTGCGTATCCCAAAAGGACAAAACCTTACCGGCCCACATTTGCGTTTTTGGTCGCTTCGGACGGCTGCCCACTCAGCTGACTGACGATTTGATTCCGGAGTGTAGTGGTAGATCCATGTTTCATCCATTGTCACATATTGACGCAAAAAAATTATTCAATTTAAATTTTATTTATATTTTACAAGCACAAAATGTTTCAAACATATCTTAAAGCTTTGTCTTTCACCCCCTTCTTTTTATAGAACCCCCACCCGCCGATAGAACCTAAGCCTACTATCGTCGCACTGAATCGTTTCAGCGCCTCCAAGGGGGCGATATAACAATATGTAAGAGATGATAATATTTGACATAAATTATCCTTCCCGGATTCGTACCGGGATCTTTATCATTATTACGGTGGACATGCTAACCTTAGACCAAAGTGATCCGAACCATTGAATATAAAAAAATTATTATTACTATTATTATTGGCTTTATAAAGACTGGATTCTGGGAAAATAGCCAGGAGATTAAAAAAACAACCAAAATTTATTCTTGTTGTCGTTTAGAGGGTCTGACACCTTATTAAATACTAAAGACCTGTATACATTTGACAATTTTGTTAGCACTTTGGAAGAGAGTAACAGACGCTCGAAACGTCAGCAACAAAAAATAATTTTTTGTTTTAATTACTTGGTTGATTTCCGAGAACCGCGTCTCATCAATCCAATTAAATCTACAGCCTAGAACAGCCGGGTATGGGTGGGAATTTGGGATTGGGGAGGGGATACGTAGATAAAAAATAAAAAATAAATTGATTTTTAAAAAATTCCTGTTTTTTTCTGAGTTTCTGAGGTTTGAGGTTATAAATAAAAAAAGGGAAGAGATTCCCTAAGATAGGGAAAGCTTTGTTCAAAAGCTTTGAGGTGTAAGCGACGAGGGTACTTAAATATAAAATTTCAGCCTCGTAGGTTTTTTCTTTTTTGAGAAATTTTGTTCACACACACACACAGAGAGAAAGAGACCATTTTGCGAGATCCATTTTTTTAGACTTAGGGGACCTTAAAACGTGTATTTCCGTTGAAATCTCGACATCGATTTTTTGAAGATCGCAATATTTTCTCACTATATATTTCACATATAGGTAAGAGAAACTAAAAACAAAAACAACCCAACTTTCCTTACCTTAAGAGAAAACTGTGTGCGCTTAGTCACACCAGATTTTTTCTTTTTTGTTTTTACTTTCTTTTACTTTTATGTAAAATATATCGCGAGAAAGCAAAAAAAATCCATGTCCAGATTTCAACGGAAATACACGTTTTGAGGACCCCTGAGTCAAAAAAAAAAATGGGTCTCGCGAAATGGTCTGTCTCTCTGTGTGTGAACAAGAATTCTCAAAAACGAAAAACGTACGAGACTGAAATTTTATATTTAAGCTAGGTAATCTCGTCGCATGCATCTCGAAGCTTTTCAAATCGGCTAATGGGTACTAGTACTTTACTAGTTTTGATTAAAATTGATATATCTATTATTTGTTAGATGAAATGTATTAACCCTTATCCACACTACCAATCTAACAATTTTGACTAAATTAGCTGTATACATAATAAATTAGAAAATCTTTAAGATGTATTAATCATTTTCCACCACAAAATAATGTGGGGCCCTCAATTTACATGATGGTCCATGCGCAGCCGGCTGGCTGACCTTTGTCATCTTTTGGAAAACAACTAAAGTGCGAGTCATAATTAAACAAAACAAATTCAAATTTCCTGTACATGGAACGGCTACCTAGCAGGTCGGGCCCAAAAAATCAGGTTTGACACTCAGTTTATCTTACCTTAGGTAAGAGAAAGTTGTGTGATGTGCGTTTAGTCACACCATATTTTTTACTATCAATTTGAGTATTCGAGACGCTAATATCTTATTACAAAAATAAGTCTTAACGAATCGATTTTTCTTTTCAATCCAATACTTTCCCTATCCTATATATAGATAAGAACAAGTAAAAAAGAAATTACAGCTTTCTCGCTGTAAATATTTTTTGGAGAAAAAAATTTATAATTTTAACTTAAACTTAAATTTATGACTGTGCACTTCAGGGGGCATATAAAAGATCGGTGAGCTGCATGCAAGACGGAAGTTGAGAATGATTGGACTAAAAATTTATGTAGAACCCATTTTAGGAGGAATTTTAATCAATAGGAAATTCTGACTTTTCCATAAAACTACATAGGAAGCTCTAAAATATATCCAACTTTCTATCTTATTGGGAAAGTATCCAAAATCGCTTGGCCATCAATTAGGGTTAAGTAAGAAAATTAGGCATTCTATCATCTTTAATAATTCTTATAATTATTACGGTGTTTAGTAGAATATGAAAAAAATTAAAGAAAAAATTTTCATTGCAAAATTCAATCTTTTTGTAGTAAATCAATTTTGTAAACAAAAAATATATAATTAAAATTTGCTTTTATTTTATTAATGAAGTTTTCTAACTTATTTTGATTATTAATAATAGCAGCCTTATTAAGAGTATATTTGTCCAATTTTTCATTTACCCCTGATTTTCGAGTAAGTGTGAAGTCCAAGGCATGTTTTTAAAAAATCCATAAAAAATTAATAAATTGAGATATAATTTAGTGAATATGTGGGTTCGAAAAGTATTAATCGATCTTTCTAATTATGCAATAGGAGCTCTGTATCTCTGTTACTTTCCGAAAAAAGAAGGCCAAATCAAACTATATGTTTATGTGTTTTCACTTAAACTCACTCTATATGGAAAAATAACCAAAATTGACTCACAATTTGACTTGGTAGAATTTCTGATTTTTGGTCAGCACTACATACCGCTCTACAAATATATTCGAAATTCAGCTTACTCTCACCTCGGGAAATATTTCAAATCGCCCTGACAAACATTCCCGAAGGGTAGTCAAAGGAGTAAAAAATGAAAAAAGTAGAAAAAATATTTCAAATAAAAGTTGTTCAAAAAGATAATAGAAAGCAATTTATTTATCTATACTATATAGTTAAAGTCTATAACTCAAAGGATAGAGAAAAAAATCTTAAATAATCAACATAATATATTATTAAGAGAGGAAGAAATATAACACTTGTAAAAGTGATAAAATTATACAACTTACGGAGGACGGAAGTGGGCTTTGCCCCAAGTTATAATATAGAGCATTCAGAAGAATATAATTATGTCGAGGAGCCGTGTTACTGTGACTGCTTTGGGGTTTTTTGTCGAGGTATTATTAGTAAATTTAATTTGAAATATTACTTAGACAAGAAAACCCAAAGCAGTTACATTGGTAATAAAAATGAAAAAATAATACTCATGTTTCTATTTATTTTATCTTATGGTTATGAAATTGAAGACTCGGCACTTCCCCTTGCGTATTTTCTTCTAACTTCTATATATTAAACTTGGGACAAAGCCCAACACCCTCATCATGTAAGTTAAATAATTTAGTCACTTTTACAATTGTTATGTTTCTGTTTATATTAATTATATATATTAATAATATATAATGTTAATTAGTTAAGAACCCGAACGGATGATGATGCACGTTATGTTAATCGAAATATCTGCAGTGGTGCACAGGTCATATACATATATTTTAGCCACACTCTATTTACTCTTCTCAAGACAAATCATGTTTTGACAGATTAAATTATTATTATTATTACTTTAATTTAATATACATTTTTTTAGGTCGAATGGATGACACATTTAAAATGGTTCCCCCTCTACGTCGAAATGGAAGAGGTAAATTTTTTTAATATTTTATTATAATGATTAATTAAAAAAAAAAAAAGCCAGAAATATATAAATAATATATTTATTTAATTATGATTATGATAATGTTAGATAAATATTGTTTTCAGTAAAAAAAGTAAGTTGAAAGACAAAATTTTTCTATTAAAAATAATTTTTTTTAATAATTAGTTGCACCGTTTTGTTCAATTACATTTTATCAACTTACAGGTAAATTAAAAATTTCATTGTACTAGAAGTTTCAAGGACAAAAACTGATCAAGGTGCATTAAATAGGCACCCAAAGAAATGAACTTTTTTTCATTGAGGCAACTTGAGAGATCTAAATAAGTGGAAATTGAAAGGTGCCATGTTAAATAAATAAGATGGTTGAAGCAAACATCCCATCCAAAGTACAGTAGTTTTTGCCTAGTGTATATGCCATTTATATATGATAGAGCTCTGAATATATGTCTAGATCGCGTTGTCAAATGACAGCATCCGAGCAAGATTTTGCTAAGAATTTTTGGTACTCACATGTTTGCTTACGACATCTTTTTCATACACCACATTTTTTTTTGCAATGGGTTGCGTTTTTCCCTTTGTCAAAAAAGAAAGACATCGAACATCAAAATCCCTGCTTTTTACTTTCTCTTACCGAAGGTCCAAAATTATAGCAAGCATATGGTGCAAAATTTCGAAATTGAGATTTCATTAGAAATACACGTTTTCAGATCGCTAGAATCCAAAAATATAATTTTCAATAAATGTTCCTTGGGTAAGTAAGTATATGTGTGTCTGGACCCAAAATATAGGTTAAGATACAATTCCTGGAAGGATGAATTTTTGAACATAAACTTGCATTTATTATATACATAAAAAAAAAACAGCCGTTTTTAAATATGGAGAATTTTCACTATAGTTCTCATATGTCCACATAGACAGTAGTGTCTTAATCTAGGCTTTTGAATCACAGGACTTAAATATTGATATTAAAAAATATTTATTTTACGTAATAATTCACGGTTTTGATATTATAAAAACTAATTTGAGTAGTTAAATATATAAAAAATTAATAGTAATATGTTTTACAATATTTTTCTAGTAATTTGAACTATGAAATATTATAAAATTATAATCAAATAATAGGTTAGAAAAAAATCCATTATTTTTTCGCTAGATGGCTCTAGTGATATATAACTCATGATGTATTGATCGCATAGGTTCATACTTATACTGGTTGGAAAAGTAACAATCCGTACTAAAAAAAAATTCTTTAACAGTTTCTGATTATAAATGCAGATAAGTTAAGAAGAGATGGTAGTAATGCTTGTTAGCCTCTCTCGAGTTGTCTAACTCTCTCTCACCTGTCCGCTACAATCGCCACTTCACTTCTCAGGAGTCTACCTCTACAGTGACGAGTGAAGCTTACAGATGGCACCACTTACGCCACTGACCGGAGAGAAACATAACTCACGTTATAGAGACCATAAAATGTTGATATTTAGATTTAGTCATTTCATAATCCTTACAAATTTAAGTTAAAAACTATACAATCTACAAATTTTATATTTTTTTAGTTTATAAATAAAAAAGTAACGATTTATAAGAAGAAATAGCATTGAAGATTCTATTGAGGTGAGAGGCCAAGGTAGACTGGTCAGATAGTGTATTTTAAATTCAAGCCTTCCAAATTTTAATTCCTTAAAAGAAGGAAGTTGAAAGAGAAGTGGGTGCAGAAGGATGTTCTTTTTAAATAGAAAGAAAGGGGTGCTGGTCAAATATATAATAATTATTCAAGTAAAGTAAAAAAAAGCCCCTCTGGGTCTCTATAGTCATTTTAGAGTTATAATTTCCAATTTCTTCTGTGCCTAATTTATAATAATTGAATACTTTTAATTCGAAGGGAAGGGTTTATTATATATTCTTCATCAAATTTATATAAATATTAGGTTTATGTATGATGAATTGATTGCAGCTAGCACTCTGACTAGTTGTCAGTGTTGTCCTTATGGCTATCACATCGATTTGGACTTTGTCCGTTATTGTGAGATTTTGGCCAATGGGCGTGAGGGCATTCGAGAACGACAGCGCCGCGAGCGACGGAGACGTGAACGACACTCGATGGAGATGCTTCTAGGAGCTGATATTCCTTCTCCTTGGATCCTCGATCATCAAATCCCTCAGGTGACTATATTCAGATCTATATGCTTTTATTTTTAAAACTTCGCGATGAGATGGGTGACTGTACGCAGATCAGAGATATGTGAAAAGGGAGGAAGTCAGACATTAGGGTAGCCTCTATCGAAATAAAACTCCCAAAATGTGAGACATTTTGGCTTTAATTAGATAATATCATCATCAGTCACTAGAGCTGAAATGAGCAACAAAATTAAAAAACAACAACTTTACAAAATAAATTTAAATAATCACTTACAATATATGCAGATTCAATGTATAAGACAATAAAATCATAGATAGAGTTGTTGTATATGTCATGATGAGAAAAAAAAAATTTTTTTATATTGCTTTTACTAATGTTAAATTTATTAAATATTATATTTATTAGAAATTATTATTCAAAGTCTGAAAATAAGTGAGATAAAAATATCTAAATATAATACTAAGTCAGCAGAAAACGTGGGAGTCAGAGCTAGAGACAAAATCCACGGCTCTATAAGATGCTGATTCTCAATTTAATAAGAGAGAAGGGCTCAGGTTCCTGATAACAACTGCTTTATCTGAGAGACTCGTTGTATTTTCTCATAGAAAAATGCTATAAAAGGACCTGCCTCCCCTAACTCAC
>JAAAKE020121284.1:0-10879 GCA_010014785.2 Anisolabis maritima
GATACAGAAGCGGTCGGTTTTCTTGAGGCGAGACTCACTTATCGCAATTACATCCACGTTTTTAGTGTCTGCAATGCTGGTGAGAACAAAGGAAAGTCAGCGAAGTGTTGAAAACGAAGTGTATTTGAGGCCGTTTCGACTCGCAATTGGGACAGCATGTAGTGGCGGAGTTTCGATCGTTATTACTCTGCCAACATTCGGTGTCTGGGTTGCGTTAAAACGGATGGGTTTTATTAACAAGAACAATTTATTGAATTAAAGTAACAATACAGTGTGGTTGATGAGTGAATGAGTTCCTCTGTCTTGCTGCGGATGCCATATGTATTCCATTGCAGACAGTTTAGTTGGCAGTTCATTTTTTTAAAAAATTGACTGCGAAGGCCATTAGACCGGCGATTCTCAGCCAGTCGTCCTCGCCGCTTTTGAGGAGCCGGATCAGCTCCTCGGCCTGCTTCTGGAGTTGGGAGTCAGGAGATGATTTCGTCACTCTGGCGTATGATACGCCCTCTTCGACTCTTCTGGTAGGTCCCCTGTTGCTAGGCTTCCTCTGCTCCTCCTTCTTGGCTTTGGGACAGCTGGGATCTTCGGCCTTGTGGTCCCCTTTCTTGACTGCTTTGTGGTCCTTTGGTGAGTAGGTTGTCACCGAGAGTTTTCCCTCGGTAGACCTGTACTCGGGGGCGAAGTCAAGGCTCTTTAGTTGAGCCTTGATTTTTTCGGGGAAGGCCCAAAAGGTCTTTGGGTCGGCCTGCATCTGTAAAGATGGTTGGCGCCGACGGTTGGCCGGTTTTTGGGGAGGGAGGGTGGGGGAGAGGGTTGGGACTGGGAAGTCCCGGGTGCCGCCTTAGGTGACCTGGCTTTCTCCCAGGTGGGCGGGGTTTTCCTCTTCATCGCCGAAGAGACTTGTTGCTCCGTGGGGCGGAAGGCGTCGTAGCGATTGTTGGTTGAAATAGCTGCTGGTTCCGCCTCCATGCTGGCCGGTGGTGATGCTCGGGCCCTCTGTGCGGTGTCCCCGGTGTTGAGGTCCAAGGCTACCTTCTTCAGGAAGGCGTGGATCTCCCTTAGTTGTTGTTTGAGGAAGGCATTTTCCTTCCTCAACTCGTCGGTCTCCGATTCCCTTGGGGCGGTTTTGGGAGCGGCCTTTGTGGTCCGGCGTTGGACCGTGTGCCAGGACGGTGCCTGGCTGTTTGTTTGCACTTGAACTTCTTGAACGTGAGTAGTTCGAGTGAGAAGTGACTGTGTTGAGGTGTGCTCGCATGTGCTGGGCTTTGTCCCTTTTAAATGTCAGGGTGCCTTTTGTTCTCTGGTGCTATTGAGGACCTTTGGGAATTTCCCTTACTTGAAGGAAAAACCCTTGCTTGCATTAGTCATTCTTTTTGTTGTGTGCCGCCACAGGTCGCTTGGAGAGTGATGGAGGGGAGAAATTCCAAGCAAGACGCTGTTTACATCTTGAAACGGATCTGAATTTTTGTAAGCTATAAGCTAAATTCCAATGACAATATATTATTTTTAAGCGATATTCAATAATAATAATAAAATTGTAAAATAGACTTATAACAATTACTAAGTCCTATACAATCGGTCTGATAGTTAAGATCTCTATGGCCATAGGTCTTAATGAAGCATTTTTCATCTACCAGACGTTTACATGTATTGTCTATCTTCAGCAGAATGATGGGTCCTCCAAAATCAAATCCATGCTTTGTTTCTATGGTATGGGCCATTGAAGATTTTTTATTTTTTACTCCTAACTCATCCTTCCTTTTTCTTTCAGAGATTCTGAGAAGTCTGGTCCACATAAACGCTGTTGGGGTGAGGGCAATCCAATTAAGGAAATAACATTCTGTTGCTCATGCTGGGCTATCCTATCTTTGTTATTAAATAAAAAGATAAGTTGCCAGATGATGAAATCGCCGTACGAATGTTATGATGTTTAAAGATTTTCTGTATTTTATCAGAAAGCCCAGGCACGTAGAAGAGGGGAAAAAATACCCCTTCATTGTTAGGAGACAGAAGGAGTAGGAACGTAAACATACCCTTTTCATTTTACGATGGAAATTTCTGATGGTGAAATTAATGAAATGCAATGGATAATAGTTGAACGACGCAACCACTCTGAATCTATCAACATTTTTCCCAATAAACGCCTAGTCACATAGAGAATAAATTCTTCTTAGGAAGTAATTTAAGGTGTTAATTTTGTATACAAAGAGGCATTGAGAGAAATAATTGACAAATCTTCCACTGTCAGATGGCTTTTTATAAAGATCGAAAGAAGGAGTGCCACCAGGATTTTTAATAACTAAAAGCAACGATATTTTATTTTTTATTTCAGTTTCATAAGTAAAATTCAAATCGACATGAAAAGAATTGAATTTATCCATGATGGCCGATATGTCATTTTTTAGCACAACCGGTTGTGCTTTCTGATAAAATATCCATATACTGTAATTGATTAATTGAAATTTATTTTGTAAAATTGTTGTGTTTTTTAATTTTATTGCTTATTTCAGCTCTAATGACTGATGATGGCTTTATCTAATTAAAGCTGAAACGTTTCATATTTTAAGAGTTTTGTTTCGTTAGAGGCTACCCTACTGGCTGACTACCTCCCTTTTCACATATCCCAAAAATATTTACCTCTTTCTGGTGTAAGCGGACATTCAATAAGTAATTCATTAGAATCAGTTTTCTGCTCAGTAATACCAAGGGAAATCATACATATTATATAAATAAATTTTAAGGAAAAATCTTACCCAAATGTTGAATTATATAATAATTTTAATTAATATAACGTTAAGAGGACATTATTAAGAATTTATATTACTTGATAGATGAACAGGTTGAGGAACCTGGTTCTTTAATAATTTTGTTTTGAGATTATATTGAAATTGTTCCGGTTTGAAATGTCGAAGACTTACTCTAAACTCTCTATAATCAATTTTGCCGATTGTTAAATTGCATAGATCCTTACGATTAAGCTGTTTTAAATAGATATGTCTGAATTTTTCCTGTCTAGCAAAGTAAAAGTAATTTCTTTTTTCTTCCATTGGAAGAAAATTTGAAATACATTCCTGATGAAGATACTGTTTCTGTAAATAATAGGTTGGGGAAAAAGAAATCCATTATTTTTTGGCTAGATGGCTCTAGTGATATATATCTCGTGATGTATTAATCCCATAAGTTCATACTTATACTCGTTGGAAAAGTGACATTCCGTACTAAAAAAATTATTTAACAGTTTTATTATTGATCGATTCAGTTGTGAGATTTAGCGTGTAAAAGATGGACGTCAACAAAGAGAAAATTCGGTATATTTTACAATTTTGCTTCACTAAAGGTAAAAATGAAAGCCAGGCGGCTGAAATTGTGAATGGTGTTTATGGTCCCGATACTGTCACAGCCAATCACGGGCAATTTTGGTTTCATCGATTGAAGTAGACCGGCATGTCAGTAGTCGTAGTATCGCCCTGGAGATGAAGATCGACCACAAAACAGTTTTAAACCATTTGCATAAAGCTGGATTCAAAAAGAAGCTCGATGTTTGGGTGACACACGAATTGACGCAAAAAAACAAGATGAACCATTCCATCTGCGAAGCCTTGGCCAAACGGAACCAAGCCATTTCTGAAACAGATGGTGACTGGGGATGAGAAATGGGTTAGATACGATAATGTTGTGTGGAAACGAACGTAGTCAAAGCGCGGCAAAACTGCTCAAACGGTGGCCAAATCCGAATTAATGGCCATGAAAGTTTTGCTGTGTGATTAGTGGGACTGGAAAGGAATCATCCATATGGCCAAACACTAAATTCGGATCTCTACTGTCAACAATTGGACCGTGTGAAGCTAGCGATCGACCAGTAGCGTCCAGAATTGGCCAATAGGAGAGGAGTTGTGTCCCATCAGGATAACGCCAGGCCACATACGTCTATAGTGACTCGCCGGAAACTCCGGGAGCTTGCCCAAGAGAAGATTGTGAAAATTGCTTATTCGAGTTTTTTGCCAATAACGACCAGCGCTTCTATGAAAGAGGCATCATGACATCACCTTTAAAATGGTGACAAGTTGTAGAACAAAACGACCAATCCTAAGTATGTTAAATAAAGCCTTGAAATAAACGAAAAAATAATGGATTTCTATTTCCCCAAACTAATAATTAAGTAAATTTTTATGTAAAATAAATGTTTGTTATTTTCTTTTACTGAAATCCATATGTACTTACATTTGGCACGATTCATAATTTTCAGACGCTATATCCGTGGTAATCTGAGGACCGCAACAGGTGGGGGCGCACTACTGGTAACCCGTGTTTACATGACGAGTCATGTGTCTCCTCCCTGCTGTCATATTTTTAGCGCTTTTTAAATTTCGAACCAAATTGAACCGGCCATGTTGGCTCCGACTGCGATTGTAGTGTCATCTTATTAGCATCTTCAAGAACCTCGAGAAAAACTTTCTAACAAAGCAGCCCATTGATGTGTCCATCCCTGTCTATGAATTTTAGTTTGAGATCAAATAAAAGGTGTGATTTATATACTAAAGAAAAAGCCATTATACTATTAAAAATATTTACAATAAGGCAATTGAGACATGTATAATAATAACAAAAACATTTATACCTAAAAAGGATATTCAATAGGTTTTTAAAAATATATAAATAAAATTTAAAACATTTTTTTATTTTATTTTAATAAAATTTATCTTAAAATCCTTATTCACTAATATTGAAATACTTTCTATTCTAATTTTTTTTTTTATTGTTTTCTTATTAAGATTAAAAATTTTTAAGTGTAAAATCTCTAATTCTAAAAGTTTCAAATTTATATTTATTACGAATAATTTATCAAAATTGATTAATTTTGCTATTTTAGAAATAACAAGCGTAAATCCAAAATATATCTTATATGTGCAAAATTTTGTATTCCCTCCTAACCTTCTGTTCTCTGAAGTAAATAACACCAACACAATACAATTTAGTCACGGTTGAAATAAAATAAAAAAACCAAAATTTAATTAAAACAAATATTTTTTGATTTTAAAAATATTTTTTTCTTGTTATTTAAATAAATAATAATAATAATAATAATAATTTGATTAGGTTCCCTCTTATCGTTGCTTACTTCACTGTCTCTATCATACATATCTTTATTTGACATCATTTCTTTCAGTGATAATAATTTCTCCTTTTTATTTCTATGATAATTTAATTCCATCATAATTATTTGGTAGCGTTACGAACGAATACAAATTTTAAAATTACTTGTATTAATGCATCTTTATATTAAATAAAATTAATGTGAATGTTATTATAGAATTTTTGATAAGATTCAATGATGGAATTCTTTCGTACTGGGCTCCAAAGTGTCCTGGGTACACATCAAGAAGAAACCAATCCATCTGGAGCTGAAACGGTAGCAACAATTTTTATTTATATATATTTGATGAGGAATCGGCAGCCGTTTATAGTCAAAATAAAATTTTTGTTATTAACAATAAAAATCTTTATTCTTAATTAATAATAAAAAAAAACTTTCCATTTTTCTATGCCCATATGTTTGCCAGTATTCTGATTACTCTCAGGACATAGACATTGTTTGGAAAAGGTTAATCTTTGCAAAATTTCTTATATATTTAAAACGATACTGAGAGTGTTTATAATGATATTTAAATATTTTAGTTAAATGAACAAACAACTTTTTAATTACTATTTTCATTGAGAAGACAACACACTGTATTGAACATCATACAAAAATATTAAAAAATTATTATAAACCTTATCAATATCATTTTTAATAGAAGAACAATTTGTGAAAAGTTTCCCAAGGTCTCTGTCCTGAAAGTTTTTTATTATTAATTATTATTAATAAAAAATATTTTCTTTTTCCTTCCAAAGACTGCCGAATCCTCAAATAAAAATCATACAGCCTGCAAATTTCCCAAGTTTATTATTATTATATATATATATTAAAAAATTATAAACTCTATCAATATCATTTTTAATAGAAGAGCAATTTGTATATATATATGTTCTGGAAGGTTTCCGCTTTTTGTTTTCATGCTTTGGGCAACATTTGGTCCGCGTTGATTGATGTCCAACGCGTGAAAACACTATTCCATATATATATATATAAGAAAAATCTGGAGTGACGACCGCACATCACAACTTTCTCTTACCTAAAGTAAGGGAAATTGTGTTATGTGCTGTCACACCAGATTTTTTCCATCGGGCCCCCTAGATAGCCAGTTCACAATTTTATATAGTTTTTATTTTTAGAGATTTTTCGTGGGTGTGTGTGAATTGAAATTTTCTACTTTTCAAGATAAATATAATTAATTTAATTATTTATTGTTGAAATTGCTAGGTGGAACGACTCGTTGACCGATTACAAAATTCCACATTAATAAGTGACAGAAGGGATGCATGCAAGGCTCTTTTTAATTTATCGAGGAAATATCGAGTTGAAGTTGGAGCTCAGGGATTATCATCTTTAAAAAGTATATTAATCCATGATCGGAATGATAACGAAATCATAAGCTACGCCCTTCAAACCCTCGTGATGATCGTCACCCCCAACCAGCATCAGCATGGTATGCTAATCTGAATTTTTTATATATTAATAAATGAACATTTATATTTGGATTCAATTAATTTTTATAATTTCTTTTGAATTTTTGTTGCTTGTAAAAAATATCAATTTGTCTATTAGGGCCTAATTCAAGTCATTTATCAAACATGGTAAGATTTTTCTCCAACAAATAAAGTAAGGAAAGATCTTTCTTAAATATTTTTTAACTAAAAAATTTGACATATGCTGCATATTTTAGGTAAAACATCTTTTTTGACTTTATTCATTTGATTTTTGCAGAAATCGAAACTTCAGACGAGAAAACGAATAATAACGTCGGGGAGCAATTCACAGAAATTTTGTTAAAGGAGTTTGATAGCGTTCCTCTGATCCTTAGTTTCCTAGAAGAATTCAACTTCCAAGTTCGCTGCCAAGCAATTAAATTGCTTCAAGCTCTACTTACTCATAAGTATTTATTTAATATATTACTTGAATGAAATTTAATTTTTATTTTAACTCAAGTAAAAAACTAGAACTAGTCAATTCCAGTCTTCCTTGGTTCTCATGACTTCACGAGACTAGAACTTCGTGCCACAATTTTTCTCAAAACTTTTTAATCCTTCATATTTAACCTCCACAAGCACATTCTCATATCTTCTTTTTGATTTTCCACACTTTCTCTTACATTTGCTCTTCCTGGTTGCATTTGACCACTGACTTTTTGACCTTATGCAACCATTTAAAAAAAAAAAAAAAAAAAAAAGTAATTTCAGATAATTGGAAAAATGAAATATGAATATTTTACTCTTTGACATAAAAATTTAAATTGAAGTTAACAAAATTCAATTATACATAATCTAAAATTTTTGACAAGTTGTTTTTTTAATTTTCACCTAAGAAGATAGGCAGCTTGGAACAATGAAAAGGCACTATATCTTTGAGCTGAAAATTATAAATTACTTTTCTAGAATTATATATAATATAAGCCTAAAGATTAACATTTTTTTTATTATAAACTAAATTATTAATTGAAGTAAAATTACACTCTTAGTGTCTAAGAGAAAATTCAGAACAAAAAGAAAACTATAACAAAAGCCTAGATTTATTTCTAATCACTCTAGATAAAAATTTTCTTCCTATTTTAATTCTGTTTTACAAACCACTTTTAAAGAAAAAATTTCAAACATCTTTTGATTTTACTATTATAATAAAATTAAATTAGGTTTACAAATTTTAAAATATTGTTTTAAAAAATAATCCTTTTTAAAATAAATTGAATTATATAGATAAATAATCGTCGCTAGTCCCTTCATTAGAGAGAGACAATACACAAATACATGTAAATAAATTTTTCTCGCACAGGACCTGAAGTGAACCAATAATCTTTGATGGGGTGAGGGGAGACTTTTATCTCTAGAGCAAGGGAGAGGGCTTAGAAATATTTATTATAAATGGAAAACTAATTTTAATCGAGTCTGCTGTAAAAATTTTTTATTGGATTAAACTCATACCAAAAAAGGAGATGGCTCTCGAATGATTTATGTGGTTGTTTTGGATGGATGGTAGTCAGGTTGTAATAAAGACGAGAAGAATTATTTATTATTATATTAACTTATGTCGTTCGGCCTCGTATTCATCACGACACAGTCAAATGGAAGAGGCTAACTAACGGGCAAAATAAAATTATAGTTTCATGTATATATGTTGTAGTAGACTAAAGATAAACCAGTAAATCTAATTCGAAACGTCTCAAATTTGAGTTTTTATTTAGCATAGGCAAAGAGGCAATTATTGCTGAACCTGACTTCTCGTCCATTAAAATTACAACATAGCAACAATCTCTTTAAAGTTTAAAGTAGAATATAATATATAAAATTAACAAGAATTCATAATTATATTCATAATGATCAACTAGATTCCAAAGAAGAATTTTGGGTTTCAGGGATTTATAAAGTAATTGTGGAAATTTATAAAAACCTAAAATTTTTTCATATATTTTAATTTGCTAAATATGTTCAACTTCAAAAAGCTAAGGATGCCTGGAAGCCAAAAGGGAGGTATCTATACTGGGAGTTGACCTATGATTAGAAATTTTATTAGTCTCATGATCTCAGAAGGCGGTTTACACAGCGAGTGAAAAATCGCAGTGGTAAAACAGTCAAAGTATATGCAAATAAGATCATGGCTTAATCTTCCCTGATTCATTATTAATATCTTTTATAAGATTCTTCATTTATTTGAATTTAAATCAAAATTATTATATAAAATGTCTGTTAATCTGGTATTTAAATTCCGCAAAAAAATAAAAAAAGATTATTTGTAAATATATAATTAAGAGTTGATAGAGAAATTATAAATATTGGAGAAAATGATATTAGATAAAATATCAATCTGACTAGGTGGAGGTCGCCGGAAGCAGATGCTCATTTACTAATATATTTATAAAAAAAAAAAGGTTTTTTAAATTCTACTTAAAATCAGAGAAGACCGGTATTTGAAAATCTTTTCTCTCCATCATAAATTATCAACGTTATTTAATATAATATCACTTGGTAATATAATAAATAAAGTGAGTACTGAATTAAGTACTTATAGACCATCATATTCGTTTGCTTAAAAAGCAATTCTTTTTAAAAATATTAGAACTTAGCAAAATTTTTGAAGTTTACTTACATCTTTCAACAAATTATCAAGAACATTATTTAAGTTCTTATTTTCCACGATTTTCTGAAAGAAAAAAATCAAATTAATCTTGTTTCTATTGATTTAATGTTAAAAAACATTTTAATAAATTATCAAGCGAAATTTGTTTAGTGACTCAAGGAGGGGACAAACTACCTGAATTCCAAAGTAAATTTATAAAAAAAAATACTTGAAAGTAAACCTTATACGTATAAAAATCAAAGAAAATATTAAAAAATATCAAACTCTAAATTGCCAATAAAAACAAATTATTTCTAAATCATAAAATTTCATATTTCATTTTTTGAAGTTTGATAAAAAAATTTTGAAAATTTTTTGGTTGATGTTTTAGAAACGTAAAACTTCGAAATTTAATCTAAAATATTAATGTTTGTTTTAAAAACGATAACACCCTAAGATCATCCACTCCAGTATAAAACAAGATGTTACTCTCTGGAGTAATTTTTATTTTAACTTGTCAGCAGCGCCCTGAGAGCAACCCAACTAGTCAGAACAAGAATCTGAAAGATCCCAATCGCGAGTGTTAGTAAAAAATAAGATTGATAAAATCTTATGATTAAAATAATTAGAAGAAATATGTAAAGAAGTTGAAGAGAAAGACCAAACATCTCTCTAAAAATAAACATCAATAAAAAGAATTATAGGGAAAGAAATTAAGAGAAAGAAAACGTGAGATTTAAAATAAAAAATTTGAAGAATCTTACCATATTTTCATTTATACAGAAAGTTTGAATTCTTTCTTCACATTTTATTAAGCCGTCATTTTTTACCTATTCAAAAAAAAAATTAAAATTGTTTATATAATATTTAAATATTTTTATATGATATATATACTTACGAAGAGTAAATCTTTAATTTGGCGTAAAAGAAGATTTAATGCTATTTTTTTTTCCGAAATCGTCAATTTTGGGTTATTAAATTGTAGATTAGGACTCACGGGTCTATATTCTTCTAATGTTTGATCTTGTTCACTTGTTTCTTCTATTGTTTCACTGCTTTCTTCTATTGTTTGATCTTGTTCACTATCTTCTTCTATTGTTTGATCTTGTTCACTTGTTTCTTCTATTGATTGATCTTGTTCTCTTGTTTTTTCTATTGTTTGATTTTGTTCACTTTCTACTACTATTGTTATGTTTATTGTTTGCTCTTGTTCACTTTTTTTTTCTACTTCTTGCAGAGCTTTCTTTTCTATTTTTTTTTCCTGTTTAGGTACATCTACTTTTTCTTTTTCTTCTTCAACTTTTTGTAGACCTTTCTTTTCTACTATTTTTTCTTTTTGTTTTTCTACTTCTTGTATGCTTTTTTTTATTTCTAATTTTTTTTTTTGTCGATTTTTTTCTTCCACTTTTTCTACTAGTTCTTTTTCTCCTTCAACTTCTTGTGTGCCCTTCTCTTTCTCTACTTTTTCTTCTTCTTTTCTTTTATTTTCTTTTTCTATTTGTTCTTTTTCCCCTTCAAACTCTTGTAAGCTTTCCTCTAATTCTACTTTTTCTTCTTGTTTTTTTTCTTCCAATTCACTTTCAACTACTTTTAATACTTGTTTATTTTCTTCATCTACTTTTTCTACTTGTTTATTTTCTTCATCTACTTTTTCTACTTGTTTATTTTCTT
>JAAAKE020121295.1:0-15417 GCA_010014785.2 Anisolabis maritima
AATATTTATTCATTATACGAAAACTGTCTTTCATGTTCCCCAAAAAAAACGAAATGACTTTCCGAACAACCCAATAGCTTCCCAATTATATAGCTTTAAAAATAGAAAGAGAGAGAGAGACATATACTTACCCCGTGTTTTTATGAAATTTTAATGTTTTTGGCTCTTTATCTTTATGTTACGACGACGAGGGACGGAGGGTCGTTCGAACAGATAAATCAAAGAGAGAGAAAGATCCGTTGCTTGATAGAAATACAACTACGAATGCCTTTTTGGTAAACGGAATCTCTTAAAAGATAAACTTGTATGGAATGGAATATACAGCCTAGTTATGGATTTTAGGGCCGGATGCGAATGATAAGAGAAAATGTTTCGATTATTATGCTAAATGGCACGATGAGTTTGAGATTCAGGATGGGGAGGGACATTTTTTTTTGAGGGACAACTTTCCTTTGACAAAAAAATAATGGATTTCTTTTTCCCCAACCTTATATAGGGAATGTAATGTAATCGTCCAAAAAATTCGATATTGAGATTTTGGTTGTTGAACCTCCCTGAGCCCATTTTTCTAATCATTGGTTCTGGTCTGAAATTGCGGTACTCGAATGACAAGCTACAGGCACGTGGCAAGTGAATAATATAAGAAAAAATATATTATGAATAAAATTTTGTTCTTTTTTCAAAAAATTTCCCGGTACTTACTGCCAAAAAGGTTAGGAATCAACCACATTTTATGTAGGCATGCATTCCAGCAAAATCGAAGCTATCGACTTTTGGCAACTGGAAGGGCTAATTTACCTGAAAAGTTTTTAAAAAAATCGTGATATTATGTGTAATCAAGAAAGTCGAGAGAAGAACACTCCAGATTTTTTTATTATATTCATTTAACATCTTCCAAAAAAAAATTTTTTATCTTTTTTTCGGTATCTGATGCTTCGTCTTTATTTATTTATATTAAATGGTAGGCAATATAAATAATTTAAATAAATTTTTGCGAGACCTCGCCTCTCCATCAAGGGATAGAGCAAAAAAAAATTAGAAATTGAAATAAAATTGAATAAATTAATAATAGGGGGTCGACAGCGGGCCACTTTCAAAAGAAATATTTTTAGGGGGGTGCACATACCAATATTAAGTCCAGATAAGAATATAATTAAGGACCAACATAAAAGAAGACAAATAAGTAACGAAAAATTTTATTTATAGTAGCAATTTTGTTAAATTTTGTTGCATCGAAGAACAAAATACAATATTAAAAAGATATGCGTGTCTCCTGCGCAATGGAGTGCACGTATTTCAAAAATACCAGGGTAGTGGGTTCACACATCTAGCAGAACCCTTACTTTGTGCAAACTTTGTTATATTTCGGTGTACGACATGCATAAGCAGGACAAATTTTTCAAAAATTTCTAATTGTTTGGCGGGCGGAAAGCGTGGGGTGCTTGCTGCCTCTTGATCTATACAATTAACATTATATAAAAGACAAAGTTTATCTGCTATTTGTAACGTATAGACTCAGAAACTTAGTAGGAAACCTCCCTCCTTTTTAGGGTAATTTCATTTTAGTAAGCAATTGATTATCTCCGAGATATATGGACGAATATTCATGGGATTTTTTTCAGTTCATAGAGAATTTTATAGAGAAGGTTGGAGGTTATAAGCAAGTCACATTAGGTGTAGAGAACCCCTCTGTTCAGGGGGTAGAAATCAAAATTTCGTTTGGAATATGTTAAAATTAAATTAAATTCGTTAAATTGTAAGTTAAATCTCGTTTTTAATAAACATGGGAATTTTCCTATCTCTTCTATAAGATTCTTAAAATCCTAAATTGAGGGTCCCACACTATTAGAAGTTGGGAAAGGATCAATACATCTTAAAGATAAGAATAGTTTAAGAGAAAATCACAAAAAACTTAAAACGTACATCAGAAAACTATTAGGACCCGTTGGCCGATTTTATTGAAAAAGATGCAAGCTTAAATATAAAATTTCAGCCTCATAATTTTTCTCATTTTTAAGAAATCTTGCTCACACATACAGTCGGAACATTTTGGTCTCAGGCAATCTCGAAACGTGTATTTCCGTCGAAATATCGACATTTATTTTTTTTTAATTCCGAAAGTAATAACATTAGACCCTTCAGGGGGTATTTCTCCTCCCCCCCCCCCCCCCTCACCCTTATAAATTAATTTTTTTATTTTTCATTCGATTTTAATACAATTTGAAAGGAGGCTTTTGCGGTTTGAAAAATAACATTAAACACTTGAGAGGCTTATGTGAAAAATATCTGAAACGACTGAACGAGAGTCGCGTCACATGATTATTTACTTTTCTTTGATTTTAGAATGGTAAATTTCAATTACGACCAGAATAATGACAAAAAATTAACATTTGAAAAATTAATAATGACACGACTAATTATAAAAATTTGTTGACCATCTTAGTATAACCTTAGACTCAGATTCCATCTATTATAAAAACGAAAAAAAAAAACTTCGATAGCCCGCGAAAGCGAGCTGCGCAGCTAGTAATAATAATAAATTAATAATTATATAATTCATTATTTTATTTAATTAATTAAATGAAAATTACCTTCTTAGATGAGAGAAAGTAGATGTGCTGTCACACTATCTATTTTTTAATGCCGATAATGTCTGCATCTATACCATAATCGAGGGCGAATTTATACACTTTTCTCTATTTTTACTTTAAATCCTAATCATATAATTTAGAATTATGCGGTCTGAGTCAATTATTTTTTTTTTTGGCCCAAGGAAGCCAAAAGTTTAGACTCCTGATTAGTACCGTACCGTTGAAGGCCCCGGTTTCTTTCTATTTATTACACACACGTCTTGTCTTAAAATAGATACATATCTTTCAGTTATGCGGGAGATAACTAATGTTGATAATCAATGGGGGAAGGAGGGGAGCTTAATGGTTGCTGGTTCTCTGATGGCCCAGAAAATTGTTCAAAATGTCAACAAAATAAAGGAAGTCTCTCTCCCTCTCTCTCTCTCTCTCTCTCCAAGGTCATTTTTCAAAATTTAATGAATATAAACACAACTCACTCTTGTTTGGAATTTGTTCCTGTCATGTCATTAACAAACAATTAAGAGAGATTTTTTTTTAATACGTTTAATAAAGCAAGAAGACGATTAAATATTGTAAATAAATAACGCGTTACACCCAAGTATAGAGCGGGCTACCTAACTACGCCTACTGGACTTTCGTTACATGTAATACTTTTGTCCCTTGGAGCAGAGATTAAGGTTCACTAACCAGAGGTTAGTGGATCTCTTCCCATCCTGAGCGACAAAAATTTATTTAAATTAATTGGTAGCCAATTAATTTAAATAAGGACGGAGTCTAAATGGCCTCAGATGTCGAAAAGAAAAATTAAATTTTTAACGAACTTGGAAAGTTCTCTCTTTGTCTGTCCAGTCTCTTGTTTCACGGGGCCTCCTATCCGATGTTCAGCAGTTCTCTGGCCTTGCTTAACCAGAACAATCTTGGTAGCTGTTCCTCTTCTCTTTTTTTTTTTTAAAGATGTTTATTTTAACCTTTTTAATTTATACAAATTTTTTTACAATAATAAACAATTGTTTTGTTAATTTTTTTACATAATTTGGTTTTTGTCCCATGGAGGGCTCTCAAAACTCTTGACTTATTATATATAATATTTATTTGTCCAATGAAATTTTATAAAATTTTTTTTTTTGATTCTTAAATCTAATTTGGCTTTTTTTTTGTTCTTGTCTTTCAGCTAGGAAATGCTTAATAGGAAAACCTAGCTATTATTTGAATAAACTTATATCTAATCTTAAAGCTACACTGTTCTAAATCTAAACTTATAATCTAAAACTACATCTACCCTTTTTGTGTCCTATCACTTAAATTGATTTTAGACGCCTCTAATTTTTATTTTATTTTATTTTTTTTTAAATATATTTGTACCTTAATATTAATAATAATAGGCGTGATCTGCTACTCTACTTTCCAAAAATAATGTTCCCTTTTTTTATCAACTCTTTGTTATCTTTTTCTGAAATGCTCATGTTGAACCTCCACCCATCCGGGTCGGAATGCTTTTTTATGAAGGCAGGCATTTTTTCTAAAAATTTTATTAATTTGAGGGAACATATTTTCTGTGTCCTTATGTTGAATATTTCTAATATTATTTGCCAGTATTTATTAATTGAATCCTTGAATTCTAGTTTTAATTGATCCCGTGTTTGTTTGATTAGATTTCTGTAGAAAATATATTCCACGTTTTGTGGGTCATAAAATTTTCTATAGTTTTTATTTAATTGAGTTAAGAAGTAGCTTTTGTAATTTTGTAGCTGTTTAATTTTTGCATTACTATATACTTCCATAGAATTGTTTTGTTTTATTCTAGGAATCGTTTTGTTCATTGTCTCTCTTATATTGTCCTGAAGGTCATTCAAATATTTTTCAATGTCCTCGTTTAAGTTGTTGTGTTGGGGAATATTTAAATTATTAATTTTGTTTAGATATTTTTTAAATTTTCCCCAGTCTGTCTTTTTGTAGTTTAAAGGGTTCTCTTCTGAATACCTGTCTATTTCAATGGATCGGTTTGGGTCTAAAATGACCTTTGCCAGGAGTCCATTGTTGTTCCTCTTCTCTCCGGCCCCTTTGGCAATTCCAATAGATATAAAAAACTTGATCAAAAATGTCAAACAAAAAACGGGTGATTCACACACTTCCTTCAATCACAGTTATGATAGCAATATTTGGCTAAAAAATACAAAATTTATCTGAGACCATCTTTCTATATACATAGAAATCTTTTTTTTTGAAATAAAATCTTGCACTTATTCTTTTTACTCTATGATTTTTTAAATAGATAATAATTATGTTAATATGACAATAAAAGTAATAGCTTACTATTATTTTAAAAAAATTGCTCTAAAATTTTAACTTCCTTCCTTTAAATACAATCTTTATCCATTCTCTAAAATTTCTTCATTTTTTTGTCCCTATCCTCCTATCATCTCTGCGATCAGAAAAAGAAAAAGTTGATACAAAACTTTCCCTTTGTGCATTACCAAGAGTTAAAAAAGAAGAGAGAAAAGAAGGAAAGAAAATAGTTCAAAGTGATGCTTTATTTATCTCTCTCTCTCTCATCCCTTTTCTTCAATCTTTCTCTTTTATTGGTTCATCCGAAAATTTCATTTTATGTCATATACAATTTAGATTAAAATAAATTCATCGATATTTGAAAATATATAAAGTCGAAAGACCAGATTTAGAAAAGGTCGTTGTTAAACGGAAATACCCGTTTTAAGGTCAAGAAAAACTAAAAAGATCGACTTTCGGATCTGACTGAGAGCTGAGGGAAAGAGAGAGTGGCATATATGAAGAAGCATAAAAAAGTCCTGATTCGGATAACTCGTGGTCCCCTGAGTAGAGGGGAATGCATTATGAGACATTGGTGTCTGTTTCTAGGTTTTTTCATTAAAAATAGTCACGTATCTTCTCTTTTCATCAAAGTCACCCATTTCAAGGGGTCCCGACATTGGCTCAGCTGATACATTTTTTATTTTTCTCTTTATGTCTAGTTACTAGTCCTAAAGGCCTCTACATGCCTCCCGATCAAATTCATTCTTTTCTTTGTTCATGTTTTTTTTTTATTTTAGTAATCTTTTTGGTATCTGAGGCCATATAGTAGACTTCAAACAATTAAATTATCTATTACTTTACGATACGAATTAATCAGGCATATTTATTTACGTAACGAATTTGATTAAAATTCATATATCAATTATTTATTAAATATTCTTTGAAATATATTAACCCTTACCGGTCCCAAGATTGTCTGGAGCCCACTTTACTGATGTCTTTTTAGGTTTTTTGTGAATTCCATTTAAACCATTCCAACGATTTTGATTAAATTGGCTGTTGGTTTTGGAGCCACGAAATAAGATAAATCCCTATTTTTTGAAGTTCTGACATGTCCTGTCATGATGAGATGTGGATGGGATCTCGAGATAGGAAATAAATTCCGGATAGTGTGGATAATCGAAAGTCTAGAGGTGTCTTAAACCTAAACACAAGAGCCGGTTGCTTATAAAGCAATAAATACGTAAATATCAGTACGTACAGTAAGAGTAGAAAGATGGAGGGAGAATGGATATATGTCATTGTTTAGTTATAAAGCTTTTGAATTTATTTATTTTTTTTAAGATTGTGAGTGAGTATGTATTATCAGCTTATAGGCTCCTTGGGATTCAAACTTAGGATTCCTACTTGTACTAGAACACCCACGCTTAAAGTGATAAAAGTTATTCCACAATTATAAAATGTTGTACTCAATAACGCTACACCAATTGGGATGATATTAGCACTCTCTCTTAAGCTTCTCCCCAAAATTAATTCATAAATTACAAAAAAATTAAATTTTTTGTTTATATGTAAGTTTTTTCAATAAAACTTGACTTCCTTGGAATAGACCAACTTAAAGAAAAAATCATTTCATTGGTATTGACTAATAGATGATAGTGTATGATTTTGCCCTGAATCAGAGAATAAATTGAAAGGTTATAGGATCAGAAATCATGGAGATATTGATATTGGAATTGTGCATAACGAGAGAGAGATGATGCATGCAGGTTTGGCATGAGCCCTCTCTCTCACTCTCGGATATTATTCACGAGATGATATTATTGGCAATGATTCCCTACAATTGGACCATGAGTGTGAGTGAGTGAGTCAGAGAAGCTCCGGAGGGACGCAAATAGATAACCCTCACTACTCCCACATACGCCTCACCTCATCTCTACAATTGATTCATCCATGCTTTTTTCTTCTTTGTTTATAAAAATAAAGCACCTCCCCCTGGATCCCCTTGTTATATGATATATCTTTATGTATGAAGTAAAGAGAATAAAGGCCGGCGAAGAGGAACAATCACCAAGATCTTCATTGTATGAATGTTTAACTTGGATAGGTGGCCTCCGAAAAACAAGCCATTTATATAAAAAATAAATTTTTTGGGGAGACGATCCACTAATTGAAATCTTAACAAATTTTATTTCCTGAATTTCCAGAAAACGATTTTTGAGAAACGATAATACGCATGATTTAGTCAGTTATTTAATTAAATTTATTTCTCTCAACGCCAAATAAAAAAAAATGCACTTTTCATTGTTTAAAAAGTGTAACTTAATGAAATTTGTAAAATAAATTAGTTATAGATATAAAATTTTTGCGAAATGAGTTTGTGTTTGATTGGTCATAATTCGCGCCCCCTGTATTCGAACCAGTATTATTATATATATCCAATCGTGGGGGCGACCGCTAAAGAGAAAAGTCCTGGTTCGAGTCCAGGGGGTTTAATCTAAAACGATATATAGGGCGTTGTTTGAAAGTCACCAACTATTTCAAACAAAGCCCTATCAGTCAGTATAGTGTTTATACATATATAATAAACGAGATTATTGAAGCCAATGTTTTTAATTTTAGATTAGTTTTTCTATAAAAGCGAAAGTGTGTAATTAAATTATCGTGTAAATCGCAGGATAAAAACAAAGGGATGGGGAATGAGTAGCTTCAAGTACTCAAGTTCCTTGTGACCTAACTTATTTGAACTAGTAACGTAATAAGGACGGAGTCTAAGTGGCCTCAGATGCCGAAAAAAGCTTAAAAAACAACTAGTAATGTGTAACTACTTCCTTTTTAACTAGTCACAATTTATAGTTCCTCATAAGTCGAACTACCTAGCTCTATTATTTATTTAGGAAATGCAGAATAAAAGTAGAAACAGACTGGTAAAAAGTTAAGTCCATTATCATTTGCGCTTGAACTGAATCAAATTCTATTTGATTTTTATAAACAAAGTATATTGGATTAATAAAAAAAAAGGACTCTTTATCACGCGTCATATAAATTTTCTTTATGTGTGGGGGAAGGGGGAGCGAGCTGGGATTCGGTAGTAAAATGAAACAGAGATTCCATTTAAATAAATGTTGTCTATAGTCGTCAAAGGAGAGGAAAAAAATCTGAATAGTTCAAGTGGCGAGATAATTTTTTCTCAAGTGTCAAAGAAGAGGGAAGAGGAAGAAGAAGAAGGAAGGTGATAAAAAAATTATGAGAGCACTAAGTAGCTCGGTAACTTTCTTGAATAAATATAAATGGATTTATGTTTTTAAAGGAGGAAATAGATGAAAATCTCTTGACTCTTATACAACTTTTGGGTGTAGGAGAGAAGGAGGAAAAAACTAAATTTAATAATTGTCCCTAGGGATTTCATTTGCCTACTTTCGGCTTTGCGTATATATGAAATATTTGTGAAAATGTATTGCAATTGCAAAAAAATATCGATGTCGAGGTTTCAACGGAAATACACGTTTTGAGTCTAAAAAACTGGATCTCGCGGGTCTGTCTGTTATAAAGATTTCTCAAAAACGAAAAAACGAAATTTTATATTTATCCTTGGTATCTAGAAAAGTTTCAATAAAATCGTCCAAAGAGTACTAGTAATTTATTAATGTACTTTTTTTCAATTTTCTAAAGATTCGCTATAACGATTTTGATTAAAATTCATATATCAATTATTTATTAGATAATCTTTGAAATATATTAACCCTTACCGGCCCCCCTGGAGCCCACTTTACTGATGTAAAAAAAACCTTTAGAAATTAATGATCTCTCCTATATCCCACTATTATTTGATTGTATTTAATCGGCATAGTTGACTGCTCGAGTAAGTTTGATCGACTTGTTTTTATTTAAATGTAATTTTTAAAGGTTAATGATTTTAATACGTAAAAAGCCATTACACTATAATAACCTGAATATGTTATTGGTTTATAATTTTCCAATGTTTGGACCCGTACATACAAGCGACCGACGTTCTTTCTACTTCTTTAGCCGCCTGCGTGCAAGAATGTTTAATTTAGCATGAACGTTCGTTTAATCGAGACTCTCCTTATATGGAGAGAATAGCTACCTTTTATTTTCAAAAACTTCACCTTTTCTCGTATGTTAGACAAGCGTTTTTTTTTTTTTTTTTTTTTTTGATAAATAATCTAGCATTCTTTGGAATTTCGATATAAAATTTTAATATAATTTGTTATAACAGTATCTTTTTTCAAACTCTGATGATACACGTGTTATAATTTTTTATTTCCGAATTAAACAAATTAAAATAATAAAAGAAAAGTAAAAATAATTATTTTTAACTAATAAAACGTGAACAACCATCAATCAGCGTAAAGTTAATAACTAAGGGACAAATGACTTGAAGAGTTTTCAAGACCTATCATTTGAATTAGTTATTAATATTCAATATCTCAATGGTGTAAAAGTAGTACACCAATGTTCCGAAAAGGCTGGAGATCCTGAGTTCGACTCCCTGGGGCCATACACCACTTGATCCATCAGCAGAAATATACTCACAAAAAATAACTAACGATTGTAGATACCTGTTTTGTAATTTTATAGTAATGTCTTTTTTTTTTTAAATTAAAATATAGTCAAAGAAGTTGTAAACAGTGTTAAGGATATAGGTACACTGGGAATTTTTGTTTATAATGGACCTATAATGATCAGTGGTCAAATGCAACCAGGAAGTACAGGAGAAGGAGAGAGTGCGAACTTAAAAGGTGCTTGTTGAAAATTCGAGATTGTAAGTTTTAGGGAAGATAGTAGCAGGGAGGTCAGGAGGAGATAGGGATAAAGGAAGACTAAAGCACTAGTTCATGGGGAATGGAACGGTTCTATAGAGAGCGTTTTTATTTCTCTTAACCTATATATGTAATAAATAGTGAGAAAGTATTGCCATTGCCAAAAAAAGCGATGTCGAGATTTCAACGGAAATACACTTTTTGAGATTCTCTGAATCTAAAAAAAGACCCCGCAAAATTTATTTAAACTACTTAGCTTAAATATAAAATTTCATAGGTACCTACCTATATCGTTTGGACCTAGAGGCTTTTGAATAAAATCGGCCACCGAGTATTAGTACTTTATTGATGTCCTGATTTTCTCAAAAATCGCTCTGACGATTTTGATTAAAATTCATAAATCAATTATTTATTAGATGATCTTTGAAATACACCTACCCTTATTCCTCCAAAATAGTTTGGGTCCCATTTATTCTTGTATGTTTTTACTTTTTTTTTGTGATTTTTTTCTTAAATTAACCTTAATTAACGATATTGATTAAATTGGCTGTACATCTCACTATTTAGGGGGTCCGATGCAAAAAATCTTGTGTGACAGCACATCACTCAGCTTTCCTTATCTTAGGTAAGAGAAAGTTGCCTGATATGAGGCAGTCATACCAGATTTTTTAATAATAAATTCTCTTACAGTCAACGGATGAACAAATTGGTCCAGGGTTGACAAACATCTTAATTATTACCTGCTGAGAAAATATTGATTCTTAATAAATGTGGGGTTGGCATGTTTTACGCCCCCTGCGAACAGGTTTAATATACCTTCTTAGCTCACCTACCACTATAAATGTGTAAAGTTCCATGCCTCTCCAATGAGTGGTTCCTTAAATATAATTTAATTAAAATAAGCTGCACACATACACATAAGCATTTTGGGATCTTTTTGACTTAAAACGTAAATATATTTAAAACGAATTGAAGGGTTAAGTTTTACCTGATGACAATGCTTTCCCCTTGCTGTTATAAGTAATAGTGGGGAAAATAAAATATAATTCATTTTGCACCCTTCCAATGTATCACGGTCGAAAAAAATGAGACTGAAGAGCGCCCATCAGTTATGAGATCCAACTGCCTGCCACGCGCACGCGAATGTTTCGTCTGTGTGAGAACGGACCTTTTTGAAGGAAAAATCAATAAATAATTAAAACCTCATCATTTGGTTTGTGAACTAAATTTTTGTCAATTTTAACTCTTTAGGGAAAGTATAAATTAAAATATTTTTTTCCCCTATTCCAAAAAAGGTCAACGTCATTAAGACCAATACTATTTTCATTTCATTTGAACCGTGCAGGCGCACCTACTCGGATCCCCGTTTATTTACCCGAGGTGCTTTCGTGTACGGAGACACACACCTCACACCCAGCCGACTTTTATTCTATTTACTCATATCCTGGAAAAAAAAGGAACTGGTTGAAACAATTTTTTTTCGAGGATATGAGTAAATAAATGTTAGTTTATATTTTTAAATATTATTTCATTATCCTTATATTGCATTTATTATTTATTATAATTATCTTGTAAATAAAAAGCTAAAATTATATGGTAGTATTGTTGACCTTTTTTGGAATAAGAAAAAAAAAATTTTTAATTTATACTTTCCCAAAAGAGATAAAATTGACATAAAAATTTAGCCCACAAACCAAATTATGAGGTTTTTTTTCTGATTAAGACATTGGAATATATTTGATTTGGATATTACTTGAAAATAAAATATGATTGACAGATTTATTGATTTTTGCTTCAAAAAGTTTTTTTTTTTTTCTTTCAACATCTGAGGCCATTTAGATTCCGTCCGTATTTATTTAAATAATTTGGTATCCAATATGGATGGATGGATGGATTGATTGATTTAGGGCTTGATCCCTGATCTTTCTTTTCTTCGATACCTTCTCAAATTCGTTTGTTTGGATTCCCTAAAAATTTTCAATCTCGTTGCTTAAGATCAGAAGTTCCCTACCAACCGATGCCAGAAAATTTTCAAATTTAATTGATGGTTTATCTCAACGGTTTTGACCCGAATACTTTGACTTTTGATATTTTAACGATTGGATTGTTCTCTATTATATTATTATTTATTTTGTAAAATATTAATATTTCCCTTATCAGTTCACAAAAAAAAACGATACGTTGCTTGGCTACTCTAACGAAAAAGGATGGAAATCGCTGTTTGAGATTATCCACTATATTCTTTACAAAATTAAGTTTACTTCATCAAAATCACCCTTTTCCTACAAGCTCTATGAAAGGATAGCAGAATCGAGCGCTCCAGAAAATGAGCGTTTACTCATAGTGATTTTGGTATATTAGAAAATCTAGGGTTTCTCTGTGTTTTCACAACTGAGGGTTTATATTTTGTTTTCAAATCTTCCCAATATTCGTTAGTTTTCAAAGGAATTCACTTCATAAAATTTTAATATCACATGTAGCATTAAATCATTTGAAACAGTCACTTGACTGATTTATTTTTGAAATTCTTCTCATCAAATTGCATTCAAAAAAAAATCCAAGAGAGAAAATGAATGCATTTTTCAGATATTTTTTCACAACTTTTTCTTCCTGTGATTATTTTAATCAAATAAAATAAAATGTTTATATTTTATAAAATTATTGTGAGATACAAGAAAATATTTTCTTAGAAAAACTTTCAAAAGAAAGAATTCTAAAAATGCTTTAAAACAGTGAATGAATGGTTTTGTTAACTTAAATTCCATTTAATCCTATCACAGGCTATGTTTAAAAGAGCTGTAATTTATATATTATATTTCTTTACCCATCAGCTTCTTCAATGCGTTAAGATTCAAAAGGGGCGCATTTTTTTTTGTACACTTCTGGGCCCCTAGGCCATTCTTCAACATCTTTTATCTTTCATATGACACAGACTTTCATAATAATACTCTTCTAAACCAAAGATATAAAAATCTGGTGTATGATTAAACACATCACACACCTAAGGTAAGGAAAGCTGAGCGATGTGCTGTCACACCAGATTTTTTGCGTCGGCACCCTTAGCCGTTTAGTGCCAATTTATTCGATTTTTTAGAGAAGTTCAAGAAACGGAGCGGTTGCTCGCGGCAAAAGACTACATCAGGAAGGCCCCAAACAATTTTGGGAGGGATAAGTATTAATACAATTCAAAGATGATCTAATAACTAATTGACCATTTTACGAAACTCATTTTTTTCGACTCAGGGGCCTCAAAACGTGTATTTCCGTCGATTTTTATTTGCGATCGCAATACTTTCTCAGTAGGTAAGAGAAAGTAAAAAACTGTGAAAGTGAAATAAACTGATGTTTCACACAAAATCGCCAGGCCTCTTTGATCATTCTGTCCTTTATCTCTCCCACTTTTGGAGGGGAAGATCTTAAGATTTAAGAAAGAACATCAAAATTTGGTACTTTTTATTATTTATTTTATTTTATTATCAACAAGATTCAAGAATTTGGTCTTCAGAAAATTTTATTTTTTGCAAGTTAATGTAATCGCAAAAAAATCCAAATTTATCTACCAAAGAGTGTTTTAACATCTCCCTAAGTTTTCATTTTTTTTTTTTTAAGTCTTTTTCGACATCTGAAGCCATTTAGACTTCGTTCTTATTTATTTATATTAATTTAATTTAATCGCTCTAAATGAGAAGCGACCCACTGACTGTGAGGGGAGGCCTCTACCTCTACACCAACGGACAGGTCCATTTAAGATGTTTTGCAATGATGCCTCTGTCTGTAGTAATTTCTTTCGTCCGCGATAACTCAAAAAATAATTATTCGATTAAACTGAAATTTTTTGCACACAAAATTAATTTAAATGTAAAAACGGAATTTTTTGTTTATATTAATATATATTCTGAAATTAGGCCTTCGGTTGAATAAAATGATATACATTTTATATCGAAATATGTTGCAACTTTGTTTAAAAAATTATTTTAAGATAAAACATTTTTGCGAAATGAATTAGTAAAGTTTGGTTGGCGCTGCCTGGACTCGAACCAGGATTTCCGTCTTCACGGATCATGCATCCTGGTGCATCCCCCATCAATATCCCTCAATCTTCACACCTCCCTAGAGTAAAGTAACCAAGATTCATTATCCATTTCTGTTCAATAGTTACAGAGATATAAGTTTTGAAAAATTTAGTTCATTAATAAATAAATAATAATTTTCATTTGGAGATAAAATATGAAATCGCCGTTCTTTTTTTTTAAGAACAAATTTCCATTTATCTATTCGTCCATCCAGAGTTAATTTTGCAATTATTCTTGTAATTTTATTCCTTTCAAGTATTGACATCTATTTTCTCTTAAATGGTCCTTGAATTAATCAAAACGATATTCCTTGAATGTCAATTCAAAAAACAAATAAGATATATAAGTCCCAATTATGATTCTATATTCTCTCTGGGATGTAAGAAGAATTTTAATTCACAAACCTCCGGATATTTTTATTATATAACTAAGCGCAGAGTACGCCAAAAATAGGATTTTTTTTTAAAGACTTTTCGGCATCTGAGGCCATATAGGAAGGAAAAGCACTATCTGCAACACAATAATTATATGGGCCGAAAAATACCTTTAAAAAGTAGATGGTTAACTTTGGCGATCAATACTGCCAAATAATCGTGATTAAGTCAAAATATATTTAATTTAATTAATATATCGACTTACGACCACATTGTTACAGTCCAAAGTTCATATCTTGAAGAGTTTGGGCAATTCCATTAATCTGTTCTCAGGCCCAGTTCTTAAAACTTTTTATAAGTTTTTTTTTAAGTAATATACATGAACTATTTATTATTTACATTGAATATTTAATATGAATACACAATCAAATAAATTTACAAATGGCTATTGTTGGTAGCCATAATAATTAATAACAATAAAGCCAAACAATCCTTCACAAAATAAACTGTGATCAGCTCAAACTAGATTAGAACAAAATTAGGGTGAGGTCAGCTTCATGCGCTTGTGTACGCAGTTAGTATGTAAGAGCGGTTCGTTCACATTTATTATTTGATTAAAATTAAATTTTAATTAATTATATTCTTTGCTTTTGTTCATTGATTTGAATGGCTACTATGAATGTTCAATTGCAACTTTAAGAAATGTTTAAACAAAGTTGCATCAAATTTAAATACAAGTGTTATATCATTTTATTCGGGGGAAGGACTAGTTTCAGAAAAAATAAAAAACTATATGTTATGTAAGGAAAAAATATATTACCCCTATAGAGAGACCCCCCCCCCTCCCTCCACACTAATGGTCTGTTTACCAAAACCTATGTGTGCATAATTTCAACTCAATTAATAGGAAAAATTATCGCAGACATTATTCCAAAAAGTAACATTCGTTCAAATTCGATTTTTTCTTGGGATACTTTATCTTTACCGACCTAATCTTCGTTTGTTTAACAAGATTAAAAATTCGAAAATATTTGTTTATTGTAAAATTTTATAAAATTTAAAAAATACAATAGAAATTTAGTTAAATTACAATAGAATCAAAATTTTTTTATTGCTTGGCTTTGATTGGGTTAATTAAGAATTTGTAAGTCGTAATTCCTAGATCAAAACTCGAAAGATAAGTGAGACAAAGGGATATTATATTTTAGCGTGTTATTCTACGAATAAGGTGATGGACATTATCTGATTAAGCGTGTTGGGTTTTCTCTCTCTTTCTTTCCCATTTGGTCCTTCTGCATTCGATGGAGCAGCTGAAAAAACGCTTCCT
>JAAAKE020121306.1:0-15416 GCA_010014785.2 Anisolabis maritima
TTTAAAATATATTGATATATTTATTTATTTCCACCTGAAAACAAAACGAACGAACATTTCTTTAACTATATCCATCTATGATATGATAATAGCATATGCTGGATTAAATCACATTCAAAATAAATGTTAGTGATTAATATATTAATTAATCAATTAATTAAAAATTAATTAATATGAATTATTTAAATAAAATTTCTTTGGATGGTGATTTTTATATATACAAAGAATCTCAAGGTTTTTTTTGTTCCTTAAAGTAAGCATGTTTTGTTTTTGAGTATTGAAATAAATAACGCCACAAACATATGGGGTTGCTATAATTAAAGAAATAAAAATAACTAGAAAAATGATAATTTACTTTTAAATTAGTGGATGAGTCATGTGATTTAAATGTCATTCAAATCACAATGCATGGGTATAATTTCAAATCGTTAGTATAGACACATATAATTATTTGATTATTAGGAGTAAATAATTGCATTCGATAAAATGGATTAGTTAAAAATAAATAATTTTACCTTAAATGTGTATTTAGTTAGCTGTTTTCGTTTGCTCTTCTAGGCCAGTCATAGAGAACTCAAAAGAGACGATCAACTTTATGAAAATTTCTTTAAAAAAAATAATAAAAATAAAAATAAACTAATTTTAAAATATAATTAGGGCGTTTTTTTTATAAATATTTATTTATTTTCACTTTAATTTTAAAATATTTTTTGAATTGGCAGAATAGTTTTCCGACACCAAAAAAAAAAAAAAAAAACAATGAACAAAAATACAGGAGGTCAACGAAAAAAAAAACAAAAGACAACTGCAAACACTCGGCTTTAAAAGTAAAAATAATTAATTAATTTTTTTTTTTTACTCTTAATAAACAATTTTCAAATTTGTATTTAATAATTTATTTACTAACAATAAAATAATTAAATGTGTCAAAATCATTAAGATTTCTAAAAGATATTTGAATGACATTTCAATTCTATTGCTGATTTTCATTTATTTTCTTTTAAATTAAATTTGGTAAAATATTCTAATAAATATTATATTGATAACAAAACCAACCAAACAATATAGTCAATATAATAAAGCCTAGAGTTTGTTTTACTAGTCAGAAATAAATTAAGCAAAGTACCATTTTTCTAATGAAAAACCGATCAAATTTTATTGTATAAATATACACATACTAGCATTGCCTAAATTGTTTCAAGAGATCAAAAAATTTTCTTTTTAGGAATTTAGAGAATGTTTTCGCAATTCTATCTTAACTTTTTTATTTGCAATTTTTTCACTTTATTTGTTTTTATTTTCATTTCATCGTGTTAATATTTTTTTCTATTTTGTTTTCAATTTGTACTATTTTTTCCTAATTTTTTTAAAATTTATATTTGATTATCCGGATTTTTGATTATCCAGACAAACCCTGGTCCCAATTAGTCCGAATAATCGACTTTATACTGTATATATACTTACTCATAAAAGTGATTAAATGTTTATAATATATTAAAATTAAATTTAATACAAACATTTCTGAGAACAATTTTTTTTTTTAAATTACAAACCACTAAAATCTTATTTAATTAAAAAAAGGAGTTAAGGAGCAGTGGCGTAGCCAGGAGTGTTATGGGGGATTAAAATATCCCATGGTACCTGACCTCAGACTACAAATAGAAAGAAAGAAAAAGAAAATATCAGGCAAATATAATTTATTCGGTGAAGAGGGATGTTTCGATCCTAGTTTGGGACCATCCTCAAGCTCTTAAGATCAATCAGCACAAGTTAAAAATAGTTTCATTTGACATGAGTTGTTCCACCTGCGAAGACTCGGCAACATTTTGTCCAATTGATTAGTCCGGATTATTTAATAAATTACTGATAACATACTGAATGAGGTTAAGACCCTGAGGGTAGTCCCAACCTAGGAGCGAAAAGTCTCTCTTCATAAATAAATTATATTGGCCTGATCTTTCCGTTTTTTCTTTTTCTCCCCCTGACCATAATTGTAATTTATTAAAGGAAATTTAGAAGTTATAAATTAAAAGTTATTTAAATGTTGTTTTTAACATGTTTTTATCTCGTTTCAGAAGTGGAAAAGAATTTCATGATCCTCAAAAGACATCCATAGCCTTGCCCGTCTTTTTATCCTTCACTTGATTGTCTTTTTTGTCAGCAAAAACTTCCACTGGCAAGTAATTAATTTTTTTTCTCAATTATCCTTTTTATATAAAAGGGCTAATCATTTTAAATATTTTTCTAGCATAATTAGAAAAAGCTTATAAATGTTAAATGAATTCCATTGCAAATTCATCTTAATAATAATATTAGAGATAATCCTAAGCGAACGCAATAATAAATAACAAGTAATGAGATTAGAAATTTAATTTATTTTTAGTATGCTTATAAGTCTTTTACTTACTTTTACATTAAAATCAAATGCAAAATATATTTTCGTTGACAAATTAAACGGGGACAGACCAAGTAAAACCTCGCTCCTCACTTTCTTAACAAAGTAATAAACGTCAGTAGAAAAAACTTTTGATTAAAATCTCTTATACAAAGATAAAAGTAAAACTCTTATTACAAGTTACGCCACGATCTATCCACGATAATAAATATTGTAGAAAACCAATTAGACTAAACTTTTTTTTTGTAAAAGAATGATAATATTGGCTACAAACCCGTCGAGAATCATCTCTCCCCGATTCTTCACCCAGTAGTTGATGGTGTTGGGGAACGCCTCTACGTAGCACTCGAGCTTGACGTCAGTTCCCAGAGGGGCTCCGAGTAGCTGGTTCGGTACTTTGATCACAGGAGCAACTACAACAAAATTAAAGAGGGCCTTTATATTACTTGGGTGCAAGCAAAGTAAATATAGATCCAAAGGGTTCTCTTTTGAGAAAATTTCCTTACTTTCTTGATCATCTTAGGTGTTGGTGTTGTCAACTCATCTTATTACTTGATCAATCAGTTTCTGCTTTTAATTAAACTGATTTTTATTAAATATATGTTTCCTAATAAGTTAACATGGACAAAGATGAAAGTGCTTTTCAATTTTTA
The DNA here is from genome assembly GCA_010014785.2 of Anisolabis maritima. Taxonomy (NCBI): domain Eukaryota; kingdom Metazoa; phylum Arthropoda; class Insecta; order Dermaptera; family Anisolabididae; genus Anisolabis; species Anisolabis maritima. Next base: position 3,049 of record JAAAKE020121306.1, read on the forward strand.
CTCTTTTTAATTTTATCTTTCAAAGATTTGGAAATATATCTAAGCTACTGTTTAAATTTAGAAACGAAACTTTCACAGTATTTATTAAATAAATATTAAATACGTAGGTTTATTTAACATAAAATTATTAAATTAATATATATGTATACTTTTATAATTACTTTGATACCACTTTGATTTGAATGTTTCCATTTTTAAAAATATTCACATAATTAAGAAGACGAGACATAATGATTTTGAGATGTGATTAAATTTAGAAGATAATTAATTTTATAATCACAAAAAATTAAAAAAAATTAGTAAATGGATTATGGTTATATAACAATCAGACGATGTGTTGGTTCTTCGGTTGTCAGATATTTAGGACTTGCATTTTTTTCATTACTATCAGAGAAAATATGAACTCAATACAGGGTAAAATGAATATAAGAGAGAAGGACTAGGAACAATCGCAAAAAATGGTCAAATGAAATGAGAAAAGTTAGACCAAGAAGAAAAAATATATTTTTATGGTTTCGATTAAACTTTTTTCCAAGGCCCTTTAAATCCTAGATATAGATATTTTTTATTAATTTTAATTCACTGAGTCAAATTAAATGAGAAAAACTTCATTTGAACACATGCAACTCATTTTTAGTTTGAATTCTTAATTATGTGAATATTTTTAAAAATGGAAAGATTTTTCTACAATATTTTCCACTCCATTAAAAATATCTCATTTATTTGTCTCTGATGAATAGATTATTTGAAATTTACTTTGAAGATTATTGTTAATATAAGTAAAAGACATTTTGTGAGTAGGTGTTTTCTTGTCAAAGTAAAGGCATCTATCTGCAGAAAATGTGGCCGAAACGTATTGCATATTAATATTATTTTTGTATTATTCTTTTTTCATAGGATATAAAACTCTAAGGATCCAGTCAATATATCGTTTAAGATAACACTATATTCTAGATAAATTGGTTGATTGGACAAATTTATCGTTTTTTAGGAATATGAATAAATTGTATAGTATTTCATATATTATATGATAAGTGTAATTTTGGATATTTATTTTTAAATATAGCCTGTTTTTTTATAAATTAATTTCATATAAATAAATTCAGATTTCATACTGTAAACATAGATTAATATTAAATTAGATAGGACTCTAATACTATAATTCGCTAATACAGTAGTTAAAATAGCATTTGTAACAGTATTATTATTAATTAATCTACTCATAGATGAACATATTTTGGGAATACCAAAGTCGGACAACATTTTTTACTAAATCTCCTTTTAGGAAGTAATCTACACCAATCAATTACCAATTTAACGGGCATCAAAATAATTTCATACAAAATTTTGTAAATTGTTGTTTATTGTAAATCTGTTTTCACTATTTCTAAGTAATCAATACTTTTCAGATTTCGTGTTTTTCAAAAATTCCTTGATTTCGAAAACGAATTTCTTGATAAACCTTCTAAACAACATAGAAAAAGGGTCCCGCATTTGGGAAAGTGTAGCTCCCGACTTATCTGAGATATGAAAGGTTCAAAATATAAAGAATAAATAAATATCCTTTATTTTTTATCACACTTGATTCGTACTTTTTGCCTTTTTTCTCGATCTCCCTTCAGCAAAACAAGAGGAGAGGCGTTTGTTGATAAAACCTGGACTCTAATAATCGCGCTGAATTGTTTTCATTATTCAATAAATAATAAAAAATTAAAATTTCAAAAAGAAAATTTATACATTCTGTATGTCGTGAAACTACGTAATAATTTTTATAATTATAGATATTTATTTTTGAATTATTGTTTTTCTTTCTTATACTCTCTACTCTCCAAAATTTTTATCTATATATTTATTTATATATTTATAGCGTAGTGTCCATCTGTTCGTCGTGGAAATTTTAGCCCCGTTAAGCTGGTTTGAAATTTTTTATATATTATCTTTATTTAAATATTGAAGATGCTATGAAAAATAGAAAATCACAAAAAAGATTTTGGAATAGTTATACAAAAAATTTGGCTTGGCAAATGTTTTGGCTACGATCACAACGCTCCCAAGTAGCAATTTTAAAAACTATTATCTTCAATAGGTATTTTCAAATTTTCAAAATGCTAATTTTGATTTTTGACATCTAGTGACCGTTTTAAATTTTTTCAAGTTTTTTGAAAATCTATTTATAATTACATCCCTCCCTAAGCCCTCTGAGGAAGTAAAAATTGTCTAAAATTTATCTTTATGTTGTAAACGCTTAACGAAGAATCAGACACGGAAACGCAGACTTTATATGAAACTTGAATTTTTGTTTGAAAGTCTGTTTGTCAGGTGGATTTAAATAGTTTCCTGTAAAGCTGGAGCTTTAAAATTATATATATTAACATTTTTGTGCAACTCACATATTCTCGACTCAGATTCAAACTATACCCCATAAATAGAAAAAAGATCGAGTCGCGAAGCCCCCTGGCTTGGTGCAAAAGCAGGCTGCGCATCCAGTATATTCAATTTTCCCCGACCTTGCCGTTTTTACAAGCCTTATTCTTGACACTCAAGTTGGAACCACAAATATATAATTGTTTCTTAAAGAAACAATGATATTAAGAGCGTTAAAATTAAAATTTGCAAAGTAATATACTTGTGTTTATTTGCGCTACGTTTCAAGTCACCCATTTTTTAACATTCTTTCTGCTTTGTTTTAGTACTTATATTAAAGGCATTGTTCATTCAATTCTCTCTTCCATTTGAAAAAAAAGACTTTTGGCTGCAGACGTACTCAATCTCGACCTGCTTTGGAGTGTATTTTTTCCCTCCTACAAACTCTTCTAAGTATCAAAGATATGGAAATCTGATAGGGTGAGATCCATTCAGACTTCTACATCCACTTTGCCCATTGGATTTCAATGTCTTTCAACCCTTAAAGAAATTATTACTAGTTGGAGAAGGAATTTATTTTTTAAATTTCATGTTTTTTGAATATAATTCTTTAGAATTGATAATTGATATTAAATTTAAATAAGATTGGACTATAGGAGTTATTTTTAAATAAATATATAAAATGCGTTAAATTTATCTCTCTTTGTTATTGTTCTTTTTTTTGCACTTGGCACTTGAAGTTTTTGACTAAAATATTCTAAACAAATTCCTAAAAATTTTAAAGCGGCATTATAATTTTAAATAAAAAAAAAATTAAATTTTCTTATTTATTCCTAAAGAATGGAATGAACACATCAAGTTTATTGAGGAAATACCCAGAACCTCTGGTCATATGGAATATATATGACGCTATCTACTTGAACCAGGACCCAATACTTGTATGTTTTCATATTTATGTTTATTCATAAATATTATTCTTGTGAGTGGAAAAAGAATTTGGCCATAGATTTGAAAATTGATCAGTATTTTTACTTCCTGATGAATTTTTTTTTTTTAAATTTATTTATAAAAGGACTTTATAAGATCGTTATAACATAAGCGCAGCATTTTAATATAATCTATTAACATAAAATTTATTTCTAAAAGATAAATTTCATTTCATTTCATTTGGACAGTATAGGCCCACCTATAAGCTTATTTGCTCGAGGTGTTTTCGTACACGAGACACATACCTCAAACCCAGCCGACCTTTGGTCGTAGTCAACTATCGGTATTCAGTGAAGTTACTTGATTATCTATCTCTTATTCCTCCTCTTCTATTCGTTTCTACCTAGTTAACTACTTATATATCTAATTCCACCGGGTGTCTTTCATTCAACGTAATCTATGGTAGGGATGTCCTAGTTTGAGATGGGACTCTCAGCACCAGCGGGTAGTCTACTCTTTGCAAAGAGTGCATCATTGAGAGGGAATCCTTCTTTACGTCCCTTCCAAAGGAAGGGTTGTCGCAGCAACTCCCTCTCCTAATAGAGTTGCTTGAGAGCTCTATATTGGTAGGATCCAATGCCCCAATCCAGGGCATCCTTGAGGATTTATTTTCATTAAATATTTTTATTTAATGCAAAATTCAAACATGTTAGGGGTGTAAAAACCAATCTCCTGTGCAGAACGGCGACACCTATCGACTCTTACTTGGATTTTTCATCTTCGCAATTCTCTACAAATCCAGTGAAAATTATAGAGAGCATGGCCGTGGATTACTGTTTGTGTAATTCGAGGGAAAGAATAGACTTGCACTTGGTTTCATTTTGAATCACTCTATTTCTTTATCGTTCAACCATCTGGGACTCATCATTTTATTTCAAGGAGTATCAGAATAATCTTAAATAAATACATACTATTTCAATATCAGAAAATTATAAAAAAATTCTCCAAAAATATTTTTAACTTTTAGAGATTTTATTTTTCAATTCAGTTTTTATTTTTTTCCCTGCTTTTATATAATAGTTTTTGCAATTATCGAAGGAAGTTTTTCGAACATTCTAATTTTAACGAAGGGATGAGTACTTGAGAGAAGTCAAAAACTCGAACAAAACTTTTGTCAGAAAAATTTCTGATATGAACAATGCTCAAAAATCGCCATCTAATAGTTAATCGATTAATTGGCTTAAGCTCTTATTGAACATCACTAATCTAAACCCTCCATGTAGCCTGATTATCAGACGTTTTCATTTGATTATATTTTTAGATAGTTGCCCTCTAAAAAGCTGTGAATGCCCTATTGAGATATAAAAGAATTAGTATAGTATAAGCATAAGAATATTAATAAACTAGTTACCTAGCCGACATAATAGTGTCTAGACTTTTCCTGTGGTGGATCATAAAATATGGATAATAAATAAAATAATTATAATTTATAGTGATTCCATAACTACAATACTGGAGAAAAAACATATAAACCTTTTTTTAAGAATATCTTAGGATTGTATAGAGACAAATTAAATTTTTTCTTTAGTTAATTGTTGAGGTCCTTTCTTAGATACAATCTTCATCTCCTTATTGATCCAGTCTTTTCGAAATGCCAATTTGACTTTTCTGCAATTAAACATGCCATCTTGAACATCTGTATTTGCCTCCTTTTCTTTTGACTCCCACACCTGGATTTAACCGGTCAATAACAACCGGTTGACAGCTGGTTGTTCACATCTCATCCATTGAGAAGGCACTTCATCACGTGACTCCTCCTAGGTACTCATCATCCAATTCCTTATTACTCGGTTCCTTGTTCGATATAAGGGGTCAGAACATAAGCTTAGGTCTTGAAGGCTCTCAAGTGTAAGAAAACGAATTGGTTTTTTTTTTATTGCTTCATCAGTGGAAAAATTAATTACAATTTATGAAAGAAATAGATATTTTAATTAATATCTCGTTAAATTAAATTTTTCAGAAATTTCCATTCCTTATATCTACTCGTTTTTTTTTCTTAGAGAGGTTATAAATTTTGTGCTTAAATTATTCAATTAGTTTTTGTAAAGTTTCAAATTAAAACGTTAATAGTTTTAAAATTACTTTAAATAAAAAAATTAAACACAGAAAAGTTTGATAATTTTTTAACTTCGTAACCATTTAAAAGTTTACAATTAATGAGTACTTTTAGAATTCAATTTAAAAATACAGGTAAAGGAACTTGGAAGCATTCACAATTAATTCTTTCAATTACTTCCTATCTACTTTGGTATATGGTATATGGTATATGGTAACCTATTGTTGGAATCGATTTAAATTTCAAAACTTCATCAAAGAATCGTACAAAATTGAATAAAAAAATAGATGTATGCTCGATTAATCAAGAAGATAATTTTAAGTTTACTAACAATTTATTCGAGTTAAAGGACATTACAGCAAATACCTTGATGTTGGACTGATTTGGTGGTAGAGCGGGTTTTCGTTCCTCAGGAGATTCCAAACAAGCAAGTGCATCGGCCCGGGTTTTTTAAAACTGTTGTATTTTTTTAGGGCCATTTCTTTATTGTTTGTAATTATATAAAGATGAATAATCATAAATCTTTATTTGTAATTTTAATTGAAAACAGGCAAATGAGAACTCTCACTTTTAGTGCCATATTTTTTGTGAAAGAAGATGGTAAGTGGCCTAAAGTTTTACGAATATAACATTATGTTGAGCTCTAGGTCAATGTATACTATACTCGTAATTTAATATAAATCGCCGTGAAAATCTTATTCTAATTTATAAACGTAAGTCCTCTTTCAAAGTTTTCAAGAGGGCTGAAGTATTTATAATTTATAAAGTAACAATTTTAATTTCCTTTAAGCTTCTTTAAAAGTAAATTGATCAAGAGGAAAAGCGATTGTTACCTTTGAACGGTCCATATAAACAAAATAGATACTCATTCACTTATCCTTTCAATTAATAACCCGGGGGTCTCCACCCCCCCCCCTCTTCTATAATTTTTAAAAAGATTCACCACTTTCAGATTTTCAGATATCTTTTACCTTCTAAAATAACCTTAGACAAATCGATACCAAATGTTAGTCACAACAACTTCTAAAGAGTTTTTATTTTGGATAAAATCAACTTTCAGAGGTTTATTTTTATTTTTTTTTTTTTGAATAAAATATTATCAGAATAAAAATAAGTTTCACAAAACAAAAATATCGGAAAAAATTATTACTTTATTTAGATTAAAAAGATAAATAATTTTTTTTTTTTCGATAAACTGAAATAAGTTAAAAAAATAAAAAAGATGATTGTATTAGTCAAGAGTCTTAGAGAAATTAAATTATAATATTTTCAATAGGTAAAGTGGTTAAATTAAACTTGCGAGTAGATATAAATGTCTGATTCTTTACATGCTTTTTCAAAATGATTTAGGTATCCATTAAATTCTAGAATAAAAATTTTAAAATATGTTCATGAGAACTGGCATAAGAAAAAGTCACAAAATATTCTAGCAAATTTGGAACTTTTTTAATAAATAAATTTTACCACCGTAACGAAATTTGCCAACTTTACATGACTTGGTTATAGATGGCACCAAAGTTTTTAAAATTTTTTTTAGTTCTCGAGATAAAGTTTAGTTAAAATCCTTCCTTGGCCTCATCCCTAAATAGGAAATATCATTTGGTTATTAGTGGCAACCTACTCTCTAAATAAAACCTATTACATATATATCTTTAGAAACGATCCCAACCCAACGATTAATCATGAATAGGTTATTTGGGAGGTTGAATTCATTATCCGCGCTCCATATTAAGGTCCCCATTTTCCCATCTATTTTTTCATTTTCCTGATTTTTCCATTCCAAAATAGCGATTTATTTTTTCATTCACTAATCAGTTTCCTGAACCGACTATTGTAGCGATTAGTCCTTTTTATCCGACTAATAACGGATACATCTCTTATTCATTGATAAATTTATTTTAGTAATAGAAATTTTCATATTATATTACAAATTTTTCATATATTTTAAATAACAATAATTAATGCGTTATTTCAATACAATTCTTAAAAATTTAAAAGAGAATGTTTTTAGACCATTTTCATACTTTCTAAATATTTGATTTTAAATTTCGTGTTTTAATTACTATGATAAGAAAGACGAATAAAGATCATACAAACCTTCTTTATATATTCTCAGTCATTGAATCCTTAACATTGAATTGATATTTATTTTCTAAATTCAAAAAATAAAAGAGTAATTTCTTGTTTTCTATTAGGAGTAAATTACAAACTTGTGCATTATCATATTAAAAAGATTCCAAAAACTTAAAGTTCTATGTTTGCATTTCATTTCTAGATTTAATTATTTATATTTATTTGTTTTAGAGTGGTTGGGCTACGCTCTGCTTACAATTTATTTGAATTAATATGATATTATCATGGATTGGATAAATTGAGTGGAGTTTCGATGTTGGAAGGTAGGAACCCAAATGCCCAACTAAGATGAGATTTAAAAACTACGAATGCGTGGTCCGCTCTAGGAACTTTGGAGCAATTAATAAAAAAATCTATTTGGGTTGCCTATATATCAGCAACCCAACACGAACTTTATTATGAAAACCATGATAATTATCCGATTAGTTATTCTCAACTTTTTTATTCTTAACAAAAATTTTACATATTACAATTCTAAGGTTACCAAAAAATTGAAGTTTGATATTTAAGAGGAAGTTAGAGCTAGATTCAGTCACTATTAAAATTCCTGGTCAGGATTCGTGATCGAGACGAAAAGACACCTGAGAATTCTTAGGAGTCGCAGTGAGTGAAAAATAAGTGAATCGATTGTTAATAATGAATATTGAATATCAAGATGAACGCGATTGAAGGGTGGCTGTTTAATTTAATCTCAGGAGAAACACAAGATGCCCTAAGGAGAAATCAAATAAAACAAATTATTCAATTCAATTTTTTTAATTGGCAACAATTCAGGCACCAATCCTGCCCTTCTTCAGAACAATTAAATCTGTATTAGTATTGAGGGTTTGTATTTTATTAATAATGTGCACAATTATACTGAAAAATATAATTAGTATATCTCGAGTGTATGTGTTAGTTTTTGCAAGCGAAATGATTGCTGTGTGCTTCTCTCATCGAATCAACCATTAGTATTAATTAACATTTAAATGTTCTGAAGAAGAGCACGATTGTTGCCCGTAACGTCGGCAATTAAAAAAAATTAATATTTTGTTTTATTAAATTTCTCCTGGCTGCACCTATTTCTCCTGAGATTGAATATCATGTTTTTATTTGTGGAAATTCTTTTTCGAGGTGTATATTTTTTTATATACCGGTATAGAACTAAAAATAAATACAATTTCAGTTTATTGTCAACAAACAATTCTTATTTAAACCTAATTTTAACCCTTTTTCATTTTATCAAATGGAAAAAATGAATAAATGCATTATATACAGGAAGATATTTAATAAAAAATTTACAAACCCTTAATAAAGAAGGCATTTGTACTTTTTCTTAGACAGAAATGAATCAAGACTTAATTGTTTTCTTTTTCTTTTCTATTCATATAACATCCCTGGATAACGTCCTAAAGAATTTAACACATTTCTTTTCACCATACAGCTTCTTTCAATTTGTAACAATGAGGCACCTAACCGAGATATACAAGCATTGTACTCAAGAGAAAACTAATTATCTTATGGCGGTATCATCTATAAGAAGTTCGTGAGAGAGGGGGAGAATATTAAGGGGTTGTCCAGAGGTTGACAATCTGCCGAATGTTGCCATTTATAACATTGATATTAATTCTTAATAAATTTTTGAATTATTGTTCAAGGTTTCTTATTGGTGTACTATCAAAGAAAAAATTGATACATTACACAGGGGTCCAAAAACGAAAATTAACATTTCTGGAGAACAATGAAATTGTTTGACTTATTTATTAAAATATAGAAAAGTGATTCATTAGCATAAAATTTTCTATTTTATAATATTTTAGTTGTAATTGTAATTTATTTTAATTTATATATTAAAAAAAAAATTTATATTGAATTTAACTTTTCCAATTTAGTTACAAATTAAAACAAAACAATTTAATTTAATCAGTATCGCAAGGTTTGGTTTGATTGATTTTGATTAGATTCGGTTTAGAACTTATTTTTTTCAATGTTTTTTTTTTAAAGAAATAATTGAATGATTTAGAAAGTATATGATAATTGCTACTAAAGATTCGTTATTAGCCCAATTTTCACTTTTTTGTAAATATATTTTACAGTATCTTTTGTTATAGGAGCCAAAATTGGCACCCCCCCCCCCCCGTCCACTTCAAAAACAGGAATTTTTTTAAGTTTATTATTTTTTATTAAGATATTAAACTCTCCACATATAAATAGTCCTATAAAAAATAAAAAAGCTGACTACCTCGATTATGTCGAATATTAAGACATTACAAAATCTAAAAAAGAAAAATATCAGAATTGTTTCTGAGTGGGCAGGTCCATCCTATCCTTACATGCTTTGCTGAAAATTAGTACATATGAAATATTCACTAGTAAAGATATTATTGCTTTCTTTTACTTTACTCTTACACTCGAAGCCTTATAAGAAAGACCAATTTTTTTCGAATTTGAGCAATTAAAAAACAATGGTTTTGGTCAATGTATATGTATGTGTGTGTGTGTGTGCATCTATAGACACGGCTTAGACGGATGGAAACAAAATTTTATATTTAATCAAGAACTGAAGGATAAAAGCTAAAGTACTTCATTTTGAGTTCTGAAAATCAAAATGTTTTCTTAAATATTAAACTCTTTAGCCTAAATTAGTTCCTTCCCCAAAATTCCTGGCTGCGGTAAAGCATACTCTGAGAGGCTACCCCTTAAGAGGTTTCAAAGAACTGAGGACTAAATATGAGGGGGGGGGGGCAAAAATAAAGAATTTTTCAAAAACTAAGCATTTGAAGTGGAACATTTGAGTAAAAAAAATGTCAAATGAAAAAAATATTTTAGCCATATTCTTCCCTAAGGATCTTCCTTTTATTAATTTCATTTTACAAAATGATGCCATTATTTCATATATTTTTTTGCTTAATTCTTAGTCCCAGAATACTTCACATTCGATAACATTTAATATTGACAGGAAAAATGAAATTGCACAATGCACAAATTCTTTTACCATTAACATTCAGGATTTTAAGGGAGAGGAAGATGAGAGCGGGATCTCGAAATTCAATAAATGAATTTTAAATCTTTTCAAACTCCTCAACTAAGCGCTTCTCAATTTCTGTCTTTCCTTCTATTAAATTGCTTTTAACACTCTAACTCGAATAATTAAGTTTCAATAAATATTGTTGTAATTATTTCCTCTACATTTAATCTACACACTTTAAATTATAATTAAACTTCGTCTTAAGTTTGCGCGATGTGCCATCTGTCTAGACCTAACCATTTAATTAATACAATTAGAAATATGATATTTCAAATTATAATTACCTAAAATTTTCTGTTTATTTTAGTTGGAACTTATATTAAACTTTGTCTGATTTATAATTAATAATAATAGAATTGTTTTTCATTTTATTATGATTTTTTTAAATGACGGTTCAATAACAAATCTAGTAAAGGAAAAAAAAGAAAATTTAGTTCAAACAATAGTACTCAAAAAAATTTAAATTTTTAAAGATTTAAACAACAAAAGAAATTAAACCAATATCAAAACATCACCCAGCGGAGTAGATAAGAGAGGCCATTTAGAATTGGTAAAATTTCTTTCTTCTTGATAAATGGAGATCTATTTGCTATCTAAAAAAAATCATTGTTGGAATTGAAATAATTTTATTGGCCTTTTGACAAAAGTTGAAAAAATTTTGTTTATTATAAACAATTCAAAATCACTAAGTGTGATTCTTTTAATATAATATAAAAAAAACCTGAATATAAATTTTCTATCAGTCAAGCCATTTTCGAGATAGGCACGTAACTCAAATTATTTCTTTCTAAATTTCAAAATCTAAATTTAATTAAGTACAATGATTAAAGCTCTTTATAATTATATTGAATATATACCCAAAACCATTTGAAGATTATTTATGATCAATAAAATCTCTCAGTGAAGAATAATCACGCCATCAATAATTATGATAATTAATAAATAATTTTCCTGTAGAAATTCAGATATTTGCAAAAAAAGCTTCTACTTTATTGAACTTTACTAAATTGATGCTGATTGTCATTTCGCATTTAGTATATATGTTACTTAGTTTTCACATTTCAACGGATATAATTCCGAATTAATAACATTGCAAAACCCTTAATCATACTATATAATAAAAGATTTCATTTCTACTCACAATTAATGTTGAGAGTGATCCTCTTGCTGACAGCTGGGGGCACATCATTCGAGGCGATGCACAGATAAGCACCCATCTGGCGCCTGTCTAATTTCACCAGACTCAGAACGTCGCCACTAAACGTATCAACTGTAACAGTATAACAAAAAAATTTCGTTAGAATCAAGAGGGAATAAAAACTTTCTACGGCCCACCTAGAGAAAGTCTCTGATTCAAAATCTCTCTCTACAAAAAAGCCTATCCCTTATTGCCTCTTTAAAAGAAAATAGAAAAAATTTATGTTAAAATTTATTCATTAAAAAAAAAGACAAAAGAAAAACGAAATAAAAAAATTGCACTTTTTTATCTATATGTTTTAATATATAAATATGTTAGAAAGCAAAAAATTATAAAGACAAAGAATTTTTTCTTTAAGAGATTAAAAAATCAAGACTTTCAAAGGAAATTAAAAATTATTTGTTATTGTGTGCTATCCCACAGTACTAAAATAGATAGTAATTTAAATGAAAGTGTAGCTGGCTGGTGTCCCCGGTTTAGACGAAGGGGGAACAGTCATCAAGATCTTTGTCAAGCATAATCTACTGGCTCTGGGATTGGTGGTCTCCAAGAACAAGAGAGTTAGTTGAATGGTCGCTGGAAGCCAAATTTTTATAATATTATTCAAGTAGAAATTTGTCAAT